>WNHD01000100.1:0-50974 GCA_011057455.1 Ganaspis sp. Gsp50
GAGTTTGACCCATTGACTGCCATGCATTGTTTGTGCACCAGAGAGCATCCATTTTGGATTTCTCGTGGATTTCTCCCACCTAACTTGAATAACCTTATACAGTTTCTCTGAATCACGTAGTAGTTTGGTAAGGCGCGCTATTTAAAAAACTGTTCAATATAAATAATTTTATAAATAATTTTAAATAATTTTTTATAAAATATAAAGAAAAAAATGCTTTGGTATTCAAAGTAACTTGTATGATGATTTTTAATAAAGAAATATTTAAAAACTGAGAAGATAATTACTGCTGATATTGAACAATTTTTTAAATAGTGCTTCTTACTAAACAACCACGTGATTCAAAGAAACCGTATCTGTAAAAATTTAGTGGCATCCAATGGCGTAGATCTTCTAACCTAAAATAGTGAACTCAATTTTATTATTTGCATTTTCTTTCTCAATAATAAATTCATTTCTAATCTGTCTTTAGGTATTGTTATAAAAAGAATTATTTGCATACTACATTTTTATGCTGTTAAAATTATTATTTCTGTCATTTTTAAGACAAAATGCATAACGTTTATTGGAACTTCAAGTTCCAATTGCAGAAATAACACTTCCATAATTGGAACTTGCTAAAGTTCCAATCACTAATCGCAGAGTGTCAATAAAACTTTTTTTACTGGGATGGAAAATTGTAAAAATATGATGAATAATAAAGAAATGGAAATTTAGTAACAAATGGAGACTTATTAAAGAAATTAAATTTATAAAGAATGGAAATTTAATTTTAATAAAGAAATGGAAATTTAGTAACAAATGGAGACTTATTAAAGAATTTAAATTTATAAAGAATGGAAATTTACAGAGAAGGGTCATTTACAAAAAAATGATCATTACAAAGTTATGGAAAATGTAAAAATCATATAGGATTGCAATATACTTTTTATAACACAGTCCTAAAAACTGCGTGAATCTGATGATAAAAAATAAAAAACTGATAAGTAGAAAACTGGTCTTTTTTGAACGGTTCAAAAAAGAGTACTTTTTTGTACTCAGTGCAAAAACAGCTCTTGTTTGAACGATTCGCGCAGTTTTTAGGACTAAGTTATAAAAAGTGTCGTTCGAAACTCATGTGAAAGGCATTTCGAAACTCCCGCCAATGTTTTGCACCTCAAAATGGCCTTCTTTTCACACTTGTTACGAAATGTACTATAATAGTGAAATCGATTCTCTAACTTACGGGAAAATGGTCAAAAACTGTTCAGCAAATTTGAATGATAATTCCTTTATCTTCTCATTCCAGTGATCAAGAATGAAATAATATCCAATTATTTGTTGCATTTCGTGTCCCAGAGATTTAACAAAATGTTCGGCATATTCAATTGGATCTAAATATACATTCCACTTGATGAATAATTATTTTCAAAATGGGTATCACAAATGAAAAAAACTAATTTAATATATCTAATATTTGCAGATAAGGTTTTACCTTATCTTGAAGAAGACACAAATGAAAAAAATTAATATAAAAGTAGTATTAATATTAATATTAAAGTAGTATAAATAATTTTTTTTAAAGTCACAAAGAATTAATTAAAGTCACACAAGAATTACAGATTTTGATAAAAAGCATGTAATACTTAAACATTCGGGAAATTCGAGCCAGTCATTAGAACTGGTCCACCCTACAAAATTAGAGCAATTGGCAGCTTTTAATCCTTTCATGATAAATCCACTATCACAAACCATGTGGCACCTGTTGCCAGAATCTTCAAGTTCGCAACTCCATTTTCCATTTTCTACTTCCGGTGGAGAGTTACATGCTAAATGGTTAATAAAGAAGTATGTAATTGTTATTTAATATTTTTGGATTTAATTTAATTTTTAATTTTAAATTTAAATCTTTTGTTATTTTTTTTATTCTTTTGTTATTTTGTTATTTTATTACTTTTTTTTTATTCTTTTGTTATTTTGTTCTTTTGTTCTTTTATTCTTTTATTCTTTTATTCTTTTATTCTTTTATTATTTTATTCTTTTATTCTTTTATTCTTTTATTCTTTTATTCTTTTATTCTTTTTTAAAGATAGATATTTTTCTAATTAAAAGATAATCAAGCTGGGTCGTACTTATTTTGCAAACAAATGGTTGTTTATTATTGCAATCCAATCCATAGAAATGGGCTTTTATGTGATCACTTCGGTCTAAGTTGAGACACGTGGAAACATCATTATAAATATCCAATTCGCTGTCAATATTCGCCCAAGGTGGGAAACCTAATTCATTTTTCACTGAAGGTATTTCATTTTTATTATGAGACCATTCCCACTTTGATGTGTTTACATTGAAAACTCCCCCAATCCAGACATGAACCATTCCTGGAAAAGTATGATTAAATAAAACATCTTAGAATTTATAAAAATATGTATAAAATGAATAATATAATATTTAAAATTAATATAATATTAAACTAATGGAGATTCATTGACATTTTGCCACCTTGAAGAGAAAACATTTATTTGCAAAAATCAACCTTGAAGTAACATCTCTAAAAAATTTTCAATTCCATATTTCACAATAAAAATCACAATTTCAAAAATAATGAAAATTCATCATTACCTATTATGAATGTCTCATGAAATCAAAAAATTATTTATGATAATCTCACGGTATTCAATGTAAAAATTTTGTTAAGAAGAAACTGTTATTAAAAAAAGATCATTATAAAATAAAATATAAAATTAGGGTATATTAAATTGATTAAAAACATTAATTTCACGTTTTCTCGGATTTCTAACGACACGTAACTTTTTTTACATTCCAGGGCACCCAAATGGGAGCCATGGGAGTATCAAATGTTACTATTTAGCTAAAAGAGACCCGACTTCATTAAAAAACACGATTTTCGCAAATATCAGGAACCCAATTGGGTTGACTAAAATAATTAATTTCATGTCTTCTCGAATTTCTAGAGACACGTAACTTTTTTTTCATTATTGGGTACCCAAATGGGAGCCACGGGAGTATAAAATGTTACTTTTTAGTTAACAGGGACCTGGCTTCATTAGAAAACACGTTTTTCGCAAATATCAGCAACTCAATTAGTTTGACTAAAATAATTACTTTCACGTTTTCTCGATTTTCTAGAGACACTCTACATTTTTTTCATTATTGGGAACCCAAATGGGTGCCACGGGAGTATAAAATGTTACTTTTTAGCTAACAAAGACCTATGACTTCATTAGAAAACACGTTTCTTGGTATAAATCGGAAACCCAATTGGGTTGATTAAGAAAATTAATTAATGTTGCCAAATAATATTGGCAAATAGCGACCAGAATTCATTAAGACTGCACCCAAAATTTCAAGTTTTGATTCAGAGTAACCATTAGCTTTATTTAAACAGAAGAGCTTTAAAATAGAGGTTTTCATTAGAAGATACAAACTTTTAAATTTTCGACAATTTTACCTTTTGGATGATCACCCATTGCTTCAACAATCATGTTTGTGGTATTTATATCTTCCATAAAGACTAGAATGCTACCTCTTTCTTTGCAAAATTGATAACTCTCTTGCCATGTTTTTTCGTTGGAGTAAATAACGTAAGTATCATTGTCATGAGAAAATTTCATTGGATCGTTCAACCAAACATCTTGCTCTGTTTCCGGATCTATAATCATCAGAAAAATTGACAAAACAATTTATCAAATAAAATCCTAGTCGGGATTTTATTTGCTATGCTTTTTTCTATGCTTTTTATTTTCTAATTCATTACTTGTTTCCTTGAATATATGAAACTTTCCATATTTTTCAGATCGTTCGTACCAACACTACGTTTGATTATTACAATGATATGAAAACTTACATTCTTCGCAGACAAAGTCACGTTTTTTGTCACACTTGGTCTCGATGAAATTGATATTACCACCCAAATGTCTGTCTAGTAGAAGACACCCTTCTCTCTTTTGGGATCTTCCGGAACTCCAAGGTGGATATCCATTTTCAGAAACGGAATTCAAAATTGCCCCTGATGCCATCCAAACCCACTGTCCGTATGAAAAATGCGCTCCAATCCAAACTGTCTCGAAATCTGTGTTAAATAATGCCTATATCAGAGATTTTGCACTTGAGAGTTAATAACCAATTAAAGAAGTTAATTAATTAAAAAAGTTCCAACATCTCGTGAAAGTTATGCAATATTTAAAATTACTGAATTATTCATCATTCCTGTCGATAAACATTATTTTTGTTTGACAATTTTTAAAATTACTGAATTATTCATCATTTCTGTCGATAAACATTATTTTTGTTTGACAATTTTTAAAATTACTGAATTATTCACCATTCCTGTCGATAAACATTATTTTTGTTTGACAATTTTTAATATTAAAATATTACATTTAAATATAAAATGTACCTGGTCGGGTTTTAGTCATGCTATTAGTAAGGATTTCGATGATACGCAGATTTGGCAGAATTGCTAATCTGGCTCCTTGTTTTCGACAAAATGATGCAGCTTCATCCCAAGTTATTTTGCCATGATAGAGAGTAAAAGTGCTTCCATGTATTTTGACCCATTTTGCGGGTACTGGGGACTTTAATGAATCTTCAGGTTCTAGAGAGAGAAATATAAGCACAAATGAAATGAACAAAATTTTATAAAACTAAGAGAGGAAAACTGAATACGTAAAAATAAAAACATAAAATAAAAACATGAAATAAAAACATAAAATAAAAACATGAAATAAAAACATAAAATAAAAACATAAAATAAAAATATAAAAACACACAATTTTTTGTAACATTGTGTTTTAAAAACTCAACTTTTTATACTCCCTAGTGACTAAAAAGTAGTTTTTAATCACTAGTGAGTAAAAAGTTGAGTTTTTAAAGCACAGTATTACAAAAAATAAATTACAAACTAAAACTTCTGAGAGGAAAGTAAATAAAAGAAAATTGTGTTTCCAAAATGTGTTTTTAAAAATACTTTTTTCGCAAAGAAAAGTCCTGAGAAGTCGACAATCTAGATCAACAAAATTTGGTGACGAGTGCGCTTTTCTGTCTATTGCTAAACATTCTTTGGTAGGTCTGGTGGGTTCTCGAATCCAAGGTGGGTAATTATCAACTCCAGGTTCATTTGCAAGTATATTTTTCCTCCAGACAGTTTCCTCGCTATCAATCCAATTCCAAATTGTGTCTATTCTTCTGGCACCAAGCCAAGTGTCTTCGGAAGCTGCAAAATGAAACAAAATTAATTGTGAAACAAATTTCATATTTTTATTCATTAATCGATTATTTCATTTTACTTGATTTTCTCTAGATTAAGGGCATGTGATGAAAAATGACGTTGGTGGTCACGTGCACCATAAGGCAAATTTTTTCCGCCGTTTTACTCTTAAAATAACAAACATATCATTATGAAATTTGGTACACATTTAGAAAATATCATCAGAATGGTCTGACTGGTATTAATAGAGTCTTTTTTACGAATTTATTAATAATAATTTTGTTTAAAAGTTATTTTATAAAATTACGTGTTACACTTCGTTGATTTTTTATAAGTTTATAAAATAACTTTTAAACATAATTAAATATAATAAACATAATTAAACATAATAAACATAATTAAACATAATGAACATAATTAAACATAATGAACATAATTAAACATAATTAACATAATTAAACATAATTAAACATAATAAACATAATAAACATAATTAAACATAATTAAACATAATAAACATAATTATTAATGAATTAATACCAGACAGACAATTCTGATGATATTTTATGAATGTATGCCAATTTTTATAACGATATGTTTTTTATTCTAAGAGTAAAACGGCGGAAAAAATGTGTCACGTGACCGCCTACGTCATTTTCCATCACATGCCCTTAAAAGAAGGAAAGAAATTAAAAAAAATTAAGATGATAGACAATTTTTTATTTGCAATGATTTGTGGCTTTTAATTTAGACACCGTTAGACATAATTTTTTAATTAGGAGATTTAAAACTTACAAATATCTGATTCAGCTAATGCTTGTACGATTGAAGTGGCCTTTTCTATGTCATTTAAAATTGCCAGTTTGGCGTCATAATTTAAGCAAAGCAGTCGAGCTTCTTCCCAAGTCACTGGTTCAGAGAAAAATAAATATTGTTTTTTGTTGAAAAAGAAATATTCGACAACTGGTTGTCGTTCATTCTGGCCTGAAACATTAGCATATTTAATTGAATCATTTATCAACAGTAATGCGTGCGTATATTTAATGTATTTTTTAAACTTACAGGCAGTAGAAAAAGTATTTTTCCTCCAATCTAAAAAATAGAGGCTCTTTTTAAATATTCAGAACCTTTCAATAAGAACTGCATACTTGTAAAAAATGTGACAAAGTTTAAAACTAAATTACAAATTTCAGTATATCAATATATTTCATATATTTCATATTAATATATTTCATATTATTAATATATTTCATATTATTAATATATTTCATATTATTAATATATTTCATATTATTAATATATTTCATATTATTAACATATTTCATATTAACAATATATTAAATTAAAAAAACTTTGAAAAATGACGGTCAAAAATCGGAAACTCACTTGCTCCGATTTGAAGATATGAGCTTTGTGAAATCTCTGGTTCAGCTGAAATCTCATGTTTGTTTTAATTTCTGTTTTCTTTTTCAATTAGAAATATTGTACTTACCTTTGCATGTGATGAAATAAGTTAGAGTTATAAATAAAAATGTTCGAATATTCGTCATAGTTTCACTGAAGTGAAGTTTAAATAATAATTTATAAAATCTGTATGAACACATAAAAAAATACATAAAGTACATAAAATCTTCTTGAAAAATTAATTTATATTGAAATTCTACTTTCAACCTGTATTAATTGTTGCAGATAATTTTTAAGTAAAATCTATTTGATTTAAAGATGACAAATTCTTTTCACTTTCAAAAGATTATCGAAGATTATGGAAGATTATGAGCATGAAAAATGATAAAAAATAAAAAAATAAATAAATAGAAGAGAAAATGTAATCGAAATCTGCAAGATCCAGAGAGAAATTTTAATTTGAATCAAAATTTAGTGGATTACAGTTGGATAAAAATAAATTCCATCAACATTAATTGGATCAAAATTAGTTGGATCAAAATCAAACGGAACAAAATTAAATAAATCAAAATGAATTGAAACCAACTTAGTTAAGTAAAATTATTAATAAAATTCATAATTTCTAATTTAATTTAATTTTTTTAAAAATAAATAATTTTTAAATTATTAATAAAATTAATAATTTTATTAAAAATATTATTATTATTATTATTATTATTATTATTATTATTATTATTATTATTATTTATAGTTTGTACGAATAAGTGTACTCACACCTATGTTATATTTATTAATAAATAAATGATAACTTTTTAGAAAATTAAATTTTTGTATTATAACTTTTTAATTTATTTTTAATTTTTGCTTCTAAATTTGGATTTTAAATGCTTCTAAATTTAATAAAAAAATGTATACAATCCATTGCAGAACTGTATACACTTTCTTCAAAACACTTTCATTTACGAAAATATGATTAATGGTCTAATCGTGTTTTTGAAAAATAAATTAATTTCTACTGTTTTGAGATAGAATTTAGAAATACTACAATGTATCAACCGATGATTGAAATTCGCCTAAATTAATCTTACCCTTTGAACAGTCAAAACCCTGCTTAAGTAAATTCCCTCAATTCAGAATTGCTTTCATAAACCAAGATAATACATTTATTAGAATCCACTGAATCCTTTCATTCTGAGAACTTACTGATACTGAAAATTTATATCTAATATCTTAGTAACGAAAATTTACAAAATTATAACGCAAACAGATAAATTTTCCATTTTAAAATGTATTTCTACTATATTTGATAAAACGTCTTCTAGAATACCGAGAAGAAATTTAAAAGTCATTTTTGAAAATTATAATATAAAGAACGAAAATGATAAAACGTATAATTATATTGATTCATAAAAAACTCGACAGATTTTTCAAAACCTTTTGAATGCTGTTATAAAAATTTTAAGTATCGAAAAATTAAATTTTTAGTACTGAAAACTACAGTTATCAATTTTTATTTTAGTTTTTAAATTTATTTTATATGTCAAATAGTATATTTTCATAATTTTGATCTATCATATTAAACAAGTAGCCAATTATATTCATTTAGTGAACATTTTGCTTCCTAATAGATGAAATTTTCACAAAAAGCAAACTTCAACATTCTTTAATAAATCAAAAAGTATAATTTCTATAAATTTAATTATAAAAAGAAATTAAATTTTAAATTCCATAAATAATTGAAATATGGCAATTTATCTAAAAATTTCTGTTGAATAATATACTTTATATGTCCGTCGATTCCTCTTCTAAGGATTATCTACTCTATTTTGAAATAATATAGACTTTATACAGATCAATCAATTCGTTTTTTAATGCAGAAAAGTTTTTCAAAACGAAATGTCATTAAAGAATAATAATATTAATAGTTATATAATAAAATAGTATTTAAAATGTCAAAAATAATAAAAAATTGTCATTTATACTTTATCAATTCATGGTCAAATATAGACTTTATATAGGTCAATGGATTCGTCGAAACACAAAAAAAAAAAGATTTTGTCATTGATGAATTTAATTTTTCATTAGGGAAAATTTTTTTTGTAAAAAACCGTATTTTTTAAAGAGAAAACGATCTCAAAAATTTTTAATTGAGTATTTCTAAAAATCCCTGTGTCCATTTCTAAACTTTCATGAGTGCAATAACTGTACCAAATTTCATTAAGAACGGTCAAAGTATTCTCAAGATAGCGTCCACAAAAAATGACCACACACGCACACACATACATCTGGACAACTTTATTGGCTTTAAACTTCGTATATATGCTTTTTAGATGAAAATTAGTCGATTTAGACTATTTTTGGAAAATTGAAAATCGTCACGATTACAATGCATCTTCTATAAGGAAGCAAAATTATAATAAAAAATCCAGCTTTAAATTTAATCTACTCCCTTTAAAAAAATATCCAAATATTTTCTATTATTTACAATTTTCTTTTTAGAGAAAAAATTCTCCATTTCAAAATTAATTTCAGATTTATATTTAAAGACCCAACTTCAAATACTCGTTAAATCTTCCACCCCGTGAAATATCAAATTTATTATTCAAAACTATTAAATTGAAGGAAATTTTATTTAAAAAGTTTCAGTTGAAAATAAAACTTTTTTAAAAAAGTTTTTTACATTGTGGAAATAAATTTTAACCGAAATTTTTGCTTGGTAATAAATGTGGAGGCAGAAAAAATTGATAAAAGAAAATCTCTATTGCAGTCCTGAAAGGGATTTGGGTATCCAGGGATTTTTTTAATAACCAAAATTAATTCAAAATGAGAGAATTCTTAATATCGTTGAAGCAAAAAGATGAATATACCTTTGAGTACTCGTGCGTTAGCGACGATAGGTTTTATGCAAATATTTTATCGATCCTTTCACAAATACGAATATGATATAATTCCTTTTGCAATGTCACAGAATGTTTAAACATGAGAAAATCATTATTCAAACTCCAATAAAAATTCAATATGATTATTTACTATTGCTGCCGATTTCCCATTCAACTTTATCAAATGAAACTCAGTCAATGTTTATTTGCATAAATTTATCCAATTATAATTATAAATAATAATTGCCCGTTAATCTTCCTATTTTAAAAGTTATATATCACTGTCCATTGTTTTTGAGAATTTATTACAAACTTTATTATTTTACTATTTTACTATTTGTCTATTTACTATTTATTATTTACTATTTACTATTGAAAAAAAATTAGTTTCAAAATATAAAATAGAAAAAGTTTTTTAAATTAATAATAAAATTGTCTTGACCTGATTTCTCGAGACAGAAATGCTTCAAATAATAAAAAACACTAATTTTCTGCTGAATAAAAAATAAAAAGGTGGAGAAAATTACGTTTTGATCATTAAAAATGTCTATAAGCAAAGAAGGAGAAAAATATTTGTTGTGACATGTCTTATGCACAATAAATTTAGTGATATAATAGAATCTTTGTACTGCTTTTCATTTAATTTATAAACAAAATTTAGCAGAGTTCATCAATGATTCTCAAAAATGTATTGAGCGACAAACATAAAAAATATTAATTATGGAGTCTTGAAAAATCTATTTAGAAGAATTTAATTTGTATCTTATAAGAAACTAGTTGATATTTAAATAGTTGAAAAATTTTGCATTCTTTCAAAGCTTACGAAAATATTACAATGAGGTAATGAAAAATTAAATAAAAAATGATGTAATCCTTCATGTTTTAAATAAATAAACATTATCATGAACATATATTCAGTATTAGTGTACAGGACTTTGATATATGATAGAGAAAAAAATTATAGAAAAGAATAAGAATAAGAAAATTATAGAATTATAAATTATAATTATAAATGATATATAATTATATAAATTATTATAATATATATACGACATTCCATGACCGTTAGACACCCTAATTTTCCACATTTGTCTGGATCAATTAGCACTTTGAAAAATAATGCATAAATTTTCAATTTTCACGTTTTTGCAAATTTTGAGGTGTTCCTTGAATTTTTTTTAATTCTACTTGTCGCATGCGATTCCCCAGAAAAAAGCACCCTAATTTGAATATAATAATCTTTTTGACACTTGTCTGGACCAACTAGCATTTTAATAAATTAGGTAGGTATAAATAATATAATTTGCATTTTAAAGAAAAAATTCATGTTTCACATTTTTGCAAATTTGATTGGGTTCCTGAAATTTTTTTGAATTTTGCAAATTGCATTCAATTCCCCAGAAAAAGGCAGCCCAATTTGAATATAATGACATTTTTGACACTTGCCTGGATCAATTAACATTTTAATAAATTATGTAGGTATAATTTTGCATTTTTTAAGAAAAATCCATGTTTCATGTTTTTGTAAATTTGACTGGGTTCCTGAATTTTTTTTTTAATTTTGCAAATTGCATTCGATTCCCCAGAAAAAGGCACCCCAATCTGAATATAATAACGCTTTTGACACTTGCCTGGATCAATTTACAATTTAAAAAATAATGCATCAATTTTCAATTTTCAGGTTTTTGTAAATTTCGAGTTCGTGAAATTTTTTTGCAGTTGCACCCTGTTATACTAAAACAAGTAGATTTGTTAGTACTTTTATTTTTCAAAAGTAGCATTAATTACCAATTTAATACAAGATTTTTATCGATATTTTATTAAAATCGCATAAAATTAATAAAATTCCTTGTTGAGAGTCAAAATTGCATGTAAAAAATTTTGTTTTAATTTTGCTGATTGTTATAAACAATTTATATGTAAATTTTTTGCAATTTTTAGACATTAATAATCAATACTCTCCTTGTTTATCAACAGCAGGAATTGTCTGTCAATTTACCAAGGCAACCGATAAAGAATCTTTCTACTCTTTCTCTTTCACTGAAGTATGTCTTATCAAATATTCAAATATCCTTAAAAAAGTATTAAATAAATCAAAAAATTAAAAAAACAAGATCTTTCAATGTACAAGCTTTAAGAGATTAATTCATTTTGTACAAAAACCTTTCAATTGTATGAAAAATTCAAACATTTTTGAAATGCAAAACAACTTGCATTGTTAAAAGTTCTTTTCTTTTTGTATAGTATTAAATTCGTAATTTGTCATTTCAATAAACAAATAATCCAATAAATGCTTTTTAATAAATGATTTTTAATTTTTTTAAAAAATTAGTAATTTTTAATAAATAATTTTCAATAAATGATTTTCAATAAATGATTTTCAATAAATGATTTTCAATAAATGATTTTCAATAAAAGAATAACTCATATAATAGAAAAAAAATTACTTACGGATTTTCAGAAACAAACTATTGTAATTGTTTATTTACAAAAAATAAAAACTTCGATCACAATAATTATATTTTCGTTTTTGTGAATTCAAAATTTTAAAGTAGTAAAGGTACATAAAAATCGTTATAATCATTTTTAAGAATGTTAATTCTCATTGAAATTTCATTGAAACTGATAAATTTTTAATATTCTCTAAAAATTATTCTTGTTTTTTAAAGAATGTTTTAAAAAAAAATTGTTAAAAAAAAACTTTTTTACAAACAGCAATAAAAAAAGTACGATATAGTATGAAGGATATTGATCCAGGGTAGCAAAGATGGCGTCGGCGAGGGTGAACGTACTCGGATTTGTTCTAGTTTTTCTTCAATTTTGTAATTTACAAGAGACAAAGACTTTCGCATTTCCGGAATATCCCTATAAAGAAACTTCCAAAAATGTAAGTTTTTCCGATTTCTATATTTTTTCCATAAAATTGCATTTTTAGCTTCAAAATATGACCCATTTGTTTCAAGTCACGTGTACATCAAAACAAGAGGTTTTTTAAAGAAATTAAATCTCCCAATCAACAATAAATGTCCTAAAAAATTCAAATTAACTTCATGTAATACCTCAATAGTCTAACATTAAATATTTTCAATTTTTAGATACTCTTCTTTATTATCAGTACTGTCAATCGGGGAAATTTGAACCACAAATGGGGTAAATATGCTCATACTAGTTTATTAATTTTTAAAATAACGAACATTTTTAAAATAACGAAAATTTGAATTAGACGCTTTTTTACATATTCAATAACAATTGCAGTAAGCCTGAAATACAAATAATTACAAAAAAACATGGACTATCAAATCTGGTGTTTTCATAATTACCCCTGGAAATCGGAATTACCCCGGTTGGCGGTAATTATTTATTTTTTATTATTATTGATAAGAATATATAAATCTACATAATTACAAAAACATCTTTTTGCTTTCATTATTTATATTTTATAAACATTTTTTACTGGTCTGAATAAATAAAATAAAATAATAATTCAAAGTAATAAAAAAAATTGTGAAATTTTTATATTGAAGGAAGAGGTTAAATAACTATAGTTATTAGTGAAATTTGTTTAAAATTCTTGATTAAACCTTAAAATTTAAATATTATAATTTTAAATAAATATAATCTGTGTGAGATGGTGTTCACTCCAATCGATTTTAAAATTAATTTAAAACCATTTAAATCTCATCAACTTATTTTTAATTAAATTTAACCAAACGTGAAGTTAATTCAATATGAATTGAAAAAGACTATTATTTTCTTGCCTCCTAACAAAGATGTTCAATTATATAAATATGTAATAATCGAAAACCGTGATGGAAAAAATAAAACACTAATAAAATACATTTTTAAAACTAGCTTTATTAAAATATAACCGAGTGACAATTTTTTGGTATACTATAATGTATTTTAAATGTTAATACATGTAACAATTAAACCAGAAAAATAAAAAATATTTATCTCTCATTGGTGCACATTTTATAAAAAGTAAAAGTAAATTTACAAAAAAGATATTTTACAAATTATATAATTTTTCAGGAACTGTTATTTAGAGAATTTGAACAGGCCTGTGAGGAGAGTGGAGCTTGCAAAAGTGTCTCACAGCAAAGAAGTACTGTATCAAAAACACGTTGCATTCGGGAATGCATATCGCCTTCGTGTTACAAAGAAATTTATCTTTTTGACCAAGTAAACAATATTTATTTTCATTTGAATAGACTTTCAGAAAACAGTTAACAAAATTGATTTTTTTCTTCTTCAGTTAGAAGAAGGAGAGATAGACGTAAGACTGAATTCCTTTAAAGGATGTTTTATGCAACGGAGCGGTCGTCCTCGTAAAAAGTAATGAATTTTTTAAAACTCCATTTCTCAAAACTGCACAAGAGAGTTTAAAAATTCTAAATCTAGTCGTAAGTTTTTGACAAAAATCATTTATAACGAACTTCAATCACTATTTAAATTTGCAATCTAGAGCTAAAACAAATTACTCTAAAAACGCAACTCAATCAGCCTTCATGTTTTCATACTTTGAAATAAAGATTTACGAAAATATCCAAACGGTTTTTCATTTAAATTCCATAACTAAATATATAAATCAACGAGGAGAAAATAAAAATATTTGTATAAATACCTTCACGTACGAAACTAAAATTACTTACAATTTAGTAAGAAAAAGTATACATATCACTTTTCAGTTTCCGTTCTATTTTAGGAAACTTTTTACCTAAAAAGATTATTATAAAAAGTTGAGTAACAAAACAAAGTAAATATTCTATTTGTGAAAATTAATAATATATTTGTTAAAATTAGTACTATATTTGTTAAAATTAATACTATATTTGTTAAAATTAATATAATTTTTTTTTATTAATATAATATTTTTAAAAATTAATATATTGTTAAAATCAATAGCATATTTGTTAAAATTAATATTATAATTAATATATTATAGTTCTTATAATTAATATATTTGTAAATAATTAAATATTCGCCTAAAGAACTGAAAATATATAACTTACCGCCTCAATAAAATTTGAAATAGTTTTACAATCATCAGTCGAATTTGCCAGCAGTTTGACTATTTTGAAAAGAGCTAATAGTGACCTTTTATGATACTTAAAGTTTTGATTTTCTTCTTTGGATACAAAAAACTCTAAATATTCCAACCAAGTTATAGAAAAATTGAGAAAATGGTTGCGATTCATTGATTGTGTCTGAGCAAATTCTGAAGCCGCTGATTCCATCAAAAAGGACGTCATAGGACACATAAAAAATTTGGTGAAGTTTAATTTTTTCCGGTAGCAATAGTACAAAATCGTCGATAAGCACTGGAAAATTTGCCCTTTATTTTCAGACTCGATCTGTTTACATAAAAATTTTTTATTTTATTTCAAAGTTTAAATGTTTATTTATTTATTTATTCAATTCAAAATGTATGGTCTCTCAACCTTTTACATATCAACCCATAGTTTAAATGTTTAGAATTTAAACATTACACACACGTTCATAATTGTCAGTCTAATTATTTAAATTAGATTAACCTAATTTAATTCTAATTAATTTATTTTTAATTAAAAAACTCTAAAAATACAAAATTAAAATGTTTTGTCTTTATTTTCTACAAGTAAATAAAATTCTCAAGAAAGTAAGATCATGATGCAGTGATTTTGTTCACTTTCCAATTAAAGACGTTTAAAAAAGTGTTTTTTTCAATGTTTTTTTTAAAAGTCAAATAACTTTCGAAATAGTGAACATTTTTTAATCTTTCTTGGTTTTTTTAAAAGCTCATTGTTTGTATAATTTAACTGTTATATATGCATTTTAGTTGCAAATTTATCTCATAATACCCAAGACGCAGAAGTAGTACCAAAAAAGTTACAAAAATTATTGTTCATATCTTCATATCAAAAATAGCCATGTAAAATAAAAAAAAAACTAAAAACATTAATAAAAACTTGCAATCGTCAATAACTTGGAGACAAATAAATATTAAAAATAAATAAATATAAATAAATAAATAAATATCTTATTAAAAATTGGGGGAATAAAAGAGGGTCAGTTTTGAATTTTTTGATGATTCGTTCTTAATTTATTGTTTTAAAAACAAAAAATAAAAATTTCTTAGATCTTGGTTTTTATAGGTTTTTGGATATTTTACGCTTTTTTTCTTTATTTTATTTTTAAAAGAAAGCTGAGATTTTTTCCTACTAAATGCATAATTTTCAAAAAACCATTTTTTTTGTCTTCAAGAAAATCAATTTTGAAAATTGCTTCATGTGAAATCCATCATAGGCGGATTAATAATAATAACAATTATTAATATATATGTATGAATTTTCAAAAGAACAAAACAATTGAAATAACAAAATGTTTCGTGTATGTTTATAATTTTGTTTTTTGACTCACCTCGGTGTACAGTATGTGAATGAAAAGATAAATATGATAAATATCTTCTAGATCGTTACCAAGATCATTTGCTTTTAATCTAATGACTGGTTTATCACATGTGTTTTTTAAGATAAATTTGACAAATTCTATGCCAAAAACTGGAGAACAACCTTTCGCTCTCAACTTTGGTAGAAAGTATTTGAGTTCATAAAACGTCATTTGAGAAATGGTGGTAGACTAAAATTATATATTCAATTAAAATTGCTAGTTAATAGGAATTCTCTTATTAAATTATTATTGGTCAAATGCTACCTGTATGCCATATAAATTTTGAGAGATCATCAAGCAACTCAACATCCTTAAACTCATTTCCGTTAAAGCTTTTTCCTCTAAAGAAAATCCATTAGCATGTATTTCTCTCAGAAAAACGTCATTCTTTAGATAAATTTCTGCAACTAGATAAAAAATTCCAATTTAAAACCAAATCTTTGCTTCAATTATTAAATTTTTTTTTATTATTGTCGTTTTTGTTGTTTTTATCGTTATTATTATTATTATTATTATTATTATTATTATTATATAATATTATATATATTATATTATTATTATAATTATATTATTATTATTATTATTATATTATAATATATATAATATTATTATTATTATATAATAATAATAATAATAATAATAATAAAAATAACATTATTAAACATTCAAATAAAATTCAAAATAAGGGTTAAAATAAAAATTAATTACAATGAATCACATTTAAATAAAATAAATATAAACAGGTTTATTTAAAATAAATTTTTAGTTTAAAAAATACCTCTCTGATCCTTATTATCGACAGATTGTTTAATTATACAAGTAGCTACTGTCGTGAGCAAAATTTTCAATTCTACATCTGCTCTACCATCTCTGAGCAAAACTTTACAAATTTCAGTTGCACATTTTCTTATGATCTTGTTCGAAATAGAAGTAGACGTTTTTAAGGTAGCAGTAATTCGTAGAACAGTTTTCAAAATTTCGTCTTAAACAAAGTAGTTTTCACTTTACTGAGATTTTCTCTTCATTCAATTCATTCAATTCATTCCATTCATTCAATTCATTCAATTCGTTATTTCTATTTAATATTTTATTAATACTGAATTCATTTTACTTTAGTGTAAAATTATAGTTTAAAATTTGAAAATTTACAAGAGTTTTTATTATTTTTACTTTCAAAGAGACAAATGATAATTGCACTGATTTACTTTTTTTATGCATATAGAATATTATTTAGTCCTAAAGAGCATATTCTTTTACCATCATTTTAAGCCCATGTGCATGCTAAATAAATAAATTTTTATTTACCGTAATTAAAAACAATAATTTAGTGGACATTCGAAAAGATTTTGTCCAAATTAACATTCTAACATTTTTGGGCATTAAATTTATAAAAATTCAAAGTTAAGGAATGTTCCAGTTCATAAAATCAAAGTAATTTTCAAATTTTAAAAAATTTTTACTACACCAAGAAAATATTTTTCAATATTTTCGGATATACTTTTCTAAGGCAATTTATTCTTACTATAAAAAATTATAATAAAAGTCAATCTCAAGATAATTAAGTTTAAATAATTAAATTAATTTTCTGGATAACAATAAAGAATAATAAAAATGATTACTAATAAAATCAATAAAATCATGATAATCATCAACATGATTTTTTAAATTAATCATCAATTGGTATAAGGAATCAATTTATTCTGGTAGAGTCCTTAATTCTAAGAATTGTATTAATTGAAAATTATTGTTTATAATCTTGAAAAATCGTAATGACTCCCGGAGAAATAAATCAACAATTGGAAATGTAAAGCTTAATTAACATACTCTGAGCTGAAGTGAAAATTATTTTATAATCTTGTTCTTATAAATTCATATTATTTTTCTTAATTGAATATAACTTACAATTATTAGGAGTGCAGTGTGAAAGATCATCTGATACAGTTTTCCAAATAAATTCTTTGACTTCGTCAGGCAGAACTTTTTTATATTTCAATAGTGAGTCGTATGCGTCGAGAGCATTATTTGGTGTTTTCATATGAGTCTTATGGATCACATCCTGTAGAATTATATTATATTATTATATTATTATATTATTATACATTTTTTTATTACATTATTTATTTTATATATAAATTTACTATTAAATGATCAATTAATAAAACGATGAATATTAATATTATTATTATTATTGTTATTATTATTATTATTATTATATTAATATTTATTAAAATTACTAAATAGTGGATTTCAAGATAAAAAACCAAAAATCAAGACAAACAATGCCAAAAGAGCCTTAATTAACGAATCAAAAAGAAGGTAAACAATTTTTTACCATTATGAGCTCTATGATTTTTAATTCATCGTAATGTTGAATTAAGCATTCTTGTATAAATATATCACATTCCTCAGAAGTCTTAGCGTTGTCCAACCATAAACTAATAGTCTTGATTCTTAGTGTTTCTGGAAAATCGATTTCCTTAATTGCGTAAAAGAAAAGATCGGCATTATGCGTGTAAGCCAATTCCATTTTTTCTCGACTTTGTAAACATGACGCAAGGCTTTTAACTGCCTTGGAATATGAACGATAATTTGAAATCGGCACTTGTGACACCAGAGCTGTAGCCTTTAAAAATAGTTTAAATATAAATTTAATTTAATATTTAATTTAATTATTTGCACTTTAGGTTTCGAATCAAACCAAGAATATCAAAAAAAGTATGGTAGTTTAAAACCTGATGCATTATTTATCATATTTTTAGCACATTTTTAAAAGAAAACACATACTGAAAGTAGTAACCAGATTGATTTCAAAAATATCGGTTCAGTATAATGTTCCACGACACTTGTCAGTTTTACTGTTAAAGCTTTCTGCGTCACTATGTATATTCTGGAAAGCAAATTGAAATAAAGATTAAACCAAGAAAGTTAATTTAATATTAATTTTATTAATTATTAATGGTAATTATATTGATTATTAATAATAATTGTATTAATTATCAATAGTAATTATATTAATTATCAATAGTAATTATATTAAATATTAGCAGTAATTACATTAAAATCAATTTAATAATAATAAATAAATATTTAATTAATTAATTACATTAACATCAATTTAATAATAATAAATAAATAAATATTTAATTAAATACATTTAAAATACAATAAAAAATTACTCGTTTGTTCCAATGTAATGGCAGTAAAGTAAAATCATCAAAGAATTAGCCTGCATAGTGTGACCTTTTAAAAGATTTTCCCATTGTTCGAAATCGGATGGTAAGGACTCGAAACCATTGCAAAGAAATGTTTGAAATGCATTTATTCCTCCTTGCCAATCGTCCACATTCAGTCCTAAACTATCTTTCAACACCACTATTATATCAGAAATCAGATAGCAAATCCTTTTCCTAAAATGTTTTCTGCAGAAAAATCGGAATTAGTTTCTTCAATGATAAAAAATTGAATTTTATTTGAAACTGCTTCTTCTTAGAAAAAGTTCTTTGTTTTATTTTTATGTATTTTTATTTATTTTTATTTATTTTTATTTATTTTCATTTCTTTTTATGTATTTTTTTTTATTTTTATTTATTTTCATTTCTTTTTTATGAAGAAAAATTATTCAACAAATTGCTTTTCATAATTGTGAAAATCACAATTTTTTTCTCAAATAATGTTTTGCTTGATCAGAAACAATTCAAGTGTAAACTTTAAATGAGATTTTTTTAAAAAATTAATTATCCTGAGACGTAAATATTGAAAGGTATTTAAGATTCAATTGATTACATTTTTGAATGAAGAACGGACAATTCCAATAAATACTTCAAATATCCTTGATGAAGCATTTCTACACACAACCTTTCGTCCTTTAAATCTTGCAAATTTATTAAGGCTATTAAAAACTCGATCATAAATTTGGTAGTGTCGAAATCAAGATCCATACTCTGAAATTTAATAATTTTTATTACTTCACTATTATTTTCTTAACTTATTTTCTTAAATTCAAAACGCAATTTAATTCTTACTTTTCGAAAAGGGAGTAAAAATTCAAATGTGACTCTTTTAATAGATTCAGTAAACTTTGTCTTAATTTCAGGAATTTCTGCTATTGAACTTGCTCCCGATGACCCACTTAGTCTGTCATAAAGTTCCTTTTCGTTCAATTTGTTACAAAAGCTAAAACAAGGATGCAACGTTTTCTTGAAAACAATTTAGAATTATGAAACATTTTTTAAAAACAAAATCTAAGAGGCTAAATTATTAAATATTGTGAAATATTATTTTTTTAAATAGTAAGATTACGTAATTATTACTTTTGTTTTTCAAGTAAATAAAAATTTTTTTAAGTAAATACTTTATTCTTTAAGCAAATAAAGTATTTTTTAAGCAAACACAATATTTTTTAAGCAAATACAATATTTTTTAAGCAAATACAATATTTTTTAAGCAAATACAATATTTTTTAAGCAAATAAAATATTCAAAATTAATTTTTACAAGGCTTATTTTTCGAAAAAGAGAATTTTTGAAGTCAATGAAATACGTTTTAAATAAATAAAATATTTCGAACAAAAAGTTGTAGTAATTACTTGGTAACAGAAAGAGAAGTACAACAAATAATTTTCAGCTTCTCTAGATCAGAAATATCCTCTCTGGTCAATGAAAATGCCATCATTTTATCGTAAATTGCATTAATATTGCTAATGTAAGAGTATTTAAAATTATTTGAACTATATCGAAGCAAAAAAGTCAGCAATTTTGTGGCAGAGAGTATTGAGGAGGAATCAAAGTAAGACCGTTCAATGAAATTTAATAAACTTTCTTCGTGTCTTTCGATCAACTCAATCCCCTGAGATTCAGTAAAGTCGAGGAAAACTCTGAAAATAAAAAAATTGTCTCCAAATATTATGTACAATTTAAGAATTATAAGACGGAGAATGTAAGTCGTACTTTGTTACTATTGAGAGTAAAATATTCAAAGCTAGTGTCGCCTCTTGGATTGAATGTTTAAATTCATATTTTGTAATACCTTCAATTGTCTTATTAACTAGTCCGTGAATGTAAAATGCGTTTGCTTTTACAATTATTTGTAAACATTCCAAAAAATCTCTGAAAATTATAATGCAAAAACAGTATAAATAAATAATAAAATATAAATTATAATATATGTAAATAAACATAAATAAAATAAGAAAATAAATCTACATGAAATAAGAAAATAAACTTACCTTAAATAAGAAAACAAACTTAAATCAAATAAGAAAATAAACTTAAATAAAATAAGAGAAAAAATTTAAATAAAGGTAAACTTAGTAAAATAAACAATTAAATTTAAATAAAATTAAAAAATGACTCAAGTGAAATAAGAAAATGAGCAAAAAGCAGTAAAACAAACATGAATAAAAAAACAAAATAAACCTGAATACAAAAAACAAAATAAACCTGAATACAAATAAAAATAAACCTGAATAGAAATCAAAATAAACCTGAATAGAAAACAAAACAAACCTGGATAGAAAAGAAAATAAACCTTAATAAGAAAATGTAACGTTGTAGAATTGTATTTGAAGAAAAATAATTGAATTTTGAACTTTAAAAAGTAATTAAACTTTTTATACCTTCTGCTCAAGAGACTGACATTTTGTATTAAATCGCTGATAATTCCATTATAAACAAGACGCATTACTAACATTTCTCCTTCAGTTGCGCGTAAAACTTCTAATAAATAGGAAATAGTTCTAGCCTAAAAAATGAAAAATATTTTCTGTTTCACTAGATAAAAAGATCAATTACTAATAAGCAAATGTTATAATCGAATTTAGAAAAAAATGTACATTCGAATTCGAAGTTCAATTTCAAATTCTGTCTTTCAATTTTATTTATTTCATTTTTATTTATTTCAATTTTATTTATTTTTATTTTATTAACTATAATAAATAATACTATTATAATACCATAACTATAATAATACTATAACTATAATAATTTTATTATCTATAATCATTGTCTTTCAACATTCAATTTCTAAACTAAAAAATACCCAAAAGAATAAATAATTGATTTGTGAAGATTAAATACTTGAAAATTATAATTAAAAATATCTTGTATCAGGGATCGTAGAATAATTATTATCGTATTATTATTATTATTTATTTTTCTTAATTACATGGATTATTTTCTGAAAACCAAAAAGAGTAAAATAAATAGAAACACGACAAAAGATATAAATTAATGCAAAATATTTATTTTTTAATTGAAACATGAATAGATTGAAATTTTCTTGAATTTAAGTTTCAAAAAATTGAATTTCAGTTTAAAGAGATAAAAATTAATATATATATATCTATAATATTAATATATATATATATATAATATATATTAATATATATCTTATATAGGTAATTTAAAATTTGAATAAATTAACATTTGGATGCAGTAGGTATTACCATTAAATTACTAATTTTGTTTTATATTAAAACGATATTAAAATACATATATTTTTTATATTAATAGAAAACTCCACTAAATTTTTAAAACTTAATATTCAAATTACATTTTTGTTAAATTAAATGTTTAATAAATTAATTTGTATTAAATTATTTACTCAAAAATACAAAATACATTTTTTGAGATTTGAAATTTTAATTTCAGGCTCTTTTAATTTTCGTGCACTTAATTTTAATTTTTGTCTGAATAAAATAAATTACTTATAAAAGTAACTATTGAAGAAGTTGTAAAAAAATTTTCAAATGAAAATATTAAATAGTTTATTTACAATAAGAATTCTTGTACAGACATGATCAACAGATATTAAAATACTCTATAAACTTTTTTTAAACCACATTAACTATTTTATATTTTTCTGAAATTAACTTATTATAAGGTACATCGAAAATAAAAATTGTTAAGGTTATTTAAACATTTAAAACACCATTTTATTTAACTTTACATTGTCATTATCGTAACAGTTCAAGTGTTTTGACGAACAAAGAAAAATTATACATTCCATTCATATCGAATTTAAACAACTGTTTTTATTGTTGAAATAGATAAGAAGAGAAAACAGTGTTAGGCTTCATCAGGCACAAAAAATTATTAAAGTTCTTTTTTATTACTTGGAGTAAACAAACAATGAAACAAAAATTGAAGACGCAGTTTTTTCTGAACACGTTTTCGCAGGTATTGTCTTAATTTACTTACGCGTGATTGAGATTTGTCTGCATAAAGTTGAACTTTTAGATTGTCTATTACTTTTTCAACTTCCTCCATTTTTAACAATTATTCACAAAATTTATAAAATAGACTGCCATGTGCACACATCAGAATTTGTATTTTTCTCAGAACAGATTCTCTTGGAATTAAACCTCAGATATAAACAAACGGATTAGTACCAACACCGGCTTTTCAGATGGTGCTGTTAATTGCGCGAAAATTTTAAATATTTGAATTATAAATGTAGCAAATAATTGAAAAGAATGCAAATTAAATGTTAAATATAAATTAAACATACTTTCTTATTATTAATAGATACAATTTAGATATTTTCTTCTTTAGAATTGTTTTAAAAATAAAAAATAAAATGTGACATTTCATAAATTAGAAACTTTCGTTTATTTTTATTAACAATCGGTTCTCTTTAAAAAATAATTATTAATTAATGGAAATTAAAACTTAATTTTAATAAAGAACTTAATTTTCAAAATGCATTTTAATTGAATAGTATTTTTCAATATTGAAAATTTCAATATTAATTGAATATTGATTTGAATTCAATTTGAAATAAATAACGCATTTACAATTGTTGTCAACAATTTATGACTATATATTTTTATACCACACATCTATAAATAATACAACAAACATTTTTTACAAAATTTTCATACAAAAATAAATTATGTCAAAGCTCCATAAGGAAAATTAAGATAAGATGATTCAAATAATTTACGTATAAAAAATAATGTGAAACTTCTAAGTCACAGTTATTTAAATTTAAATAAACTGCTGTTTTAACGACAGGTGATATTTTACATTTAGTAGTTTTATAAACTTAAAGAAAATGCATCAAAAAACGTATCACAAAACGTATCAAAAAACGTATCAGGAAACGTATCAAAAAACATTTGGATACTTCTCGTGAAATTCCGAATAATTGTCCACCTAGAAAACGTAAAATTTTTAGCTTTGAATTATAGTAGACATAATTTTTAATATTACATATTCTGACTACATAATAAATAATAATTTAAATAAGACTTACAACTGCACAGAAATCTTCTATTAAGTACGTATCCTTATTTTTCATTGTTATCAAGACTGATTTAAGTTCCTTGAGACGAGATACTGATCTTTTAGCAAAATGGTTAAGTTTGAAGAATTTATGATTTTTAGCATTAATTACTTGCTGTAACCAAGTCATAGCAAAATCAAGAAAAACGTAATTTGGCTGTTTTGAGTGTGACATTTTATCCATTGCAGTCTTAAAAATAGAATGTGTTGCACGACACGTTAAAAGAAAAGAAATATTCAATTTTTCGAAATAGCAATAGTAGAGAATGGCTTTGAGACATTCGTAAATTTCTTCTGCTGCACCAATCTGGAAAATACATCAAATAATTTTTTTTCGCCAAACGATCAAAATAATAATTTATTATTTTGTGTCTGGAGAATGTATTTTTTTACAACTTTAACATAAAAGACAAAATTAAATAATAGTGGAGTTGATTCTATATTAGGACGTTAAACATTTTTTACTGAAAATAATAAAACCTTATACCTCATTGGAAATAAGGTGAAGCTCGTAATAAATATAAAAAATATATTTTAAATCCGAGTATTCACTTTTGCCTTGCAGTGTAATCAACGGAATTTTAAGTCTATTGTTTAACAATAACAGTTTCACAAATTGGACCAGGAATACTGGAGCTCTCACAGTTTGCTTTAATACTTTTTCAAAAAGGTTTTCAAGTTGTTTAAATTTCACCATCATCAGACTTTTATACTGTGAAAAATAGAAATAGTTTTTTAAAAAACAATGTATATTTTATTGAAAAAACAATTTATACTTCATTGTCGATTTTAGAAAAGAATGTTGGCTTTTGGATTAAAATATCGTTAAAATTGATTGATAAAATTCAAAGTTTTACCATTTAATTCTACATTTAGAGAATTTTTTACTAAAACAAAGCTTCTCAGGAAGCAAAATAAAATAGAAAGTAAATAAATTGGTTTTACAACTATAAAAGAAGTAAATAAAAATTATTAAAAATAGAACTTTTAATTTTTATTAAATATTATTACCTGCAGTGAAAAACGTTCGTGGCATTGCATTAAACATGATAATGTATAAATCGAGACCTGGGTCAACATTACGTCTTCCGAATTAAATGCGCAATTGTAAATTTCATCCACAAACTTTTTGTTCTCTAAAAATATCTGTCCAACTGTTGGAAAGAGTCAAATATTTATTAAATAGTTATTAAATAAATACGTACTTTATACAAGTTGAACTAAACTTTTTGAAACTTAAATTCATGACAATCTATTCATACTACAAAAGTTCGAAAATTAAAGTGCAATAATAAATGGAAATAAAAAAGGCAAAATAAAATACTAGAGGCAAAATAAAATACTAGAGGCAAAATAGAATACTAGATGCAAAATAGAATACTAAAGGCTAAAATACAATTTTAAAGAACCAAAATATAATTTAATTATAGTAAAAATAATATACAAAAATTCTGAAATTACTTTTAGAGTCACTTTCGTTTAGAGAATGTTTTATTAAGAAGACACAGGTCCCAATGAGTTGTGTTTTCATACTCAAGTCAATGTCTTGCTTTAAGATAGTGTTTCTCAGAGCTTCTGCACAGTGTCTTAGAATGTCCACGGAAAGAGCCAACAATGAAGGCAAATTACATACAATTAGAAGCACTATGTTTAAAACATTGCCTGAAAAGAATTTCGTTAAAAATAAAAAATAAAACAAGAAAAAGAGTCAATTGAAAAAATAGAATTTACTATTTTCAGGACCAATGTTGATCAAGTCATTTAGTAGAGTTTTTAAAATAAATTCCACAGCTTCCCTAGGCATTGTTCTTCCAGTTTCTAATAACGCTGAATAGGCTTTTAAAGTGTTACTCGGATTCTCCATAGAATAGAATTCTTCGTGAACAAATTTCTGTAGAAAAAAAGAATTTATTAACAAATAACAATTTTAAAATAATCCTGGTATTATACATCGTTTTTACACCTTTACTTTTCTAAATTTATAATTTTTGTTCTTAAGCTTTAAAGTAGCCCCTAGAAATTTTAATTTTTTGGAATAAATAAATAAGCTTTTTAAATTAAAAAATAGTGTGATTCGACTCTGTGTGAGATTGTATTTATATTTAAAGAAAAAAGAGGAGGATAATTATATGTAATAAGATATAATAATAATTTTTTATATATATGGGATTTATAATAGAGGACTCTCAATAAATAATAAACAATTCTGAATCTCATAAACAATGGTCTTTTAAAGTAATTTGAAATAAACAGCATCTCACCATCAGAATTTTAATAATTTTTAAATCATTGTAGCCCTGATCGAGACACTGTTTTATGAGAATTTTAAATTCTGCGTCACTTTTACTTTTATCGATCCACAGACGTATGATCTGCAAACGTATCTCATCCGGAATTGAGACATTTTGCATCGAGAATAGTAGAACTTCGTGATGGGTATAAAAGCGTTCTATATCTTCCTGGTCTTGTAAAATAGTTACAAGCGCATTTGTAGCCTTAGAGTACAAATGTGGATCAAAAGACGAGTCCGAAAATTCAGAAGTTACCAGAGAAACCTTAAAAAATGTTGTTATAATGTAAAGAATAATATAAAATAAAATGTGTAAAAATAAAATTTAAATTAACTTGTGAAAACTTGAATTCATTAGTAGACTAACATTAGAAATATAGACTAATATTTCTTGTTAATATTCAAAATGTTGAAATTAAATTAAAATCAAGAAAACAAAAATCAAAAAGATTATGAATAACTTAGTACCGAATATAAAAGCCAAAGGATTTTGAAAAAGACCACATTTATTGAACTTTTATCTAGATTGATCAAATTCACTGCCAAGGAATTTTTCGTAAAAATGTACTTCCTATGAGAAAAATAATTTGTATGATTAGATAAAAATATGCTATTTATTGAAACAGGCAGATGTGTAAAAAAATAAAAATATATATAGAAAATGTAAGGAAAATGTAAAGAAAATGTAGAGAGAATATAAAGAGAATGTAAAGAAAATATTAAAAAAATGCAAAGAAAATATAAAGAAAATGTAAAAAAAATAAAAAGTAAATTTAAAGTAAATAAAAAGGCAAAAGTTATAAATTATACGAAAAATTACTCTTCTGTGGCCAAAAAGTGGCAATAAATCAAAACCAGCAATGAATTAGATTCCTGATTAGAAATTTTCAAAAGTTCATCCCATTTTGAACTGGCTGGTAGATTTTCTAATCCAGTTGAAAGATATTTTTCAAAAGAGTCGGTACCACCCTTCCAATCATTTAGAGAAAGTTTGAAACAGTTTTCAAGTGATATTATTATTTTAGAAATCAGTTTACAAACTTTCTTTCTGAAAATTTTCCTAGAAATAGAAAAAATATCTTTTATCAAACAAGAAAAAATTTATTAAACGTGCATAAAAGAAGTGATAAATTAATATTCGCTTTTTAAAATATGGACATAATAATTGCAGACATTATAAATTATTAGTATCATTATATTTTATATTATGGATAATTGAAATAATAAACTGATGATACCTGTCGGGTTCAAATACAGACAATTTTAACAAAAATGTCAAATATCCATTGTTTACGAGTTTATAACACAGTTTTTTGTTCTTACATGTTTTTAAATTTATCGCACTTTTTAGAAAACGGATAAAATCTTCTGCAGACTCGATGTCAATTTGTGTATTCTAAAAGGAAACGTTTTTAATAATAATAAAAAAAAAAATTTATAAGTGATTTATTTATTTTTAAATAAAAGTATTTTTTATATGAAAGTATTTTTTATTTCCTACCTTCAAAATAGGGATTACATCTTCAATTGCAATTTCTTGAACCCTATTAAAAATTGCTTTTTCTAGTTCTTGATCGGTTACTTTAGTTTCGTAACAGATGCTAAATAAAAATAAAAAGAATGGCAATTTTTAAATCAAAGAATTTTAAACTTCCTCTACGAGGAAGCAAAAAGTAAAATCAAATTTAACGTTGATGAAATAAAATTGATTTAAAATAACTAAATAATAATTAAAAGCAAAACAATAAAGTATAAAGAACTTGACGTGAATAAACTTAAAATTAGAAGAAAAAATTAATAATTACTTGACCATAGAAACTGAGATGCAACAAGCAATTCTTATTCTTTCCAGTAAATAATTATCTTTGACTTTTAATAAATGATCAACAGCTTGAAAATAAATATTTTGTATAGTCGAGAAGCGTAACTCTTTAAAATTCTTCTCACTGTAACTGATGATTAAATTAAATAAGTTTGTCATCGTAAGGAATGAATTTGATTCGAAAGTTGACGTAGAAAGAAAATTTAATAAATTATGTGCATGTTTTTCAATCAACGAAATCCCCTGAAATTTGCTAGACTGAAAAGTTCTGAAACAAAAATTATGCTTGAATTTTTCAATTTTAAAACTCATAAAAACGTGAAAATAAATCATAAACATAAAATAAATCATAATGATGAAATACGACATAATCATAAAATAAATCATAATCAAAAATTGAATCATAATCATAAAATAAATCATGAAATAAATCTTACTTTGATAACAATGTGTAGAGAATATTTAAAATCGTCGTCGATTCTTCCATGGACCTGTCCAGGTCATTTCTCATTAAATTTGTTATGATTTTGTCAACAATTTCCTCTTTTATGAAAATGTTTTTCTCGGTTACTACTTTAAGGGTTTCAAGAATAATTCTAATAAAAAAAAAAGAAGATATAGGTTATTTCATTATAAAAAGAATATTTAACTCTTGCGGTTCAGCTTTATACATTTTTAATTAAATACAACTTTGTGAGTTTCAATAATATCAAGTAGAATATGTAATTAATGGCATATTTGATAGTACTGAATAGATTAAATTAATAATTCAATAACAAGAATACATTTCTCAAAATAGATAAAATTTGATTTGAAATGGAAAAATTAGTTGAAAATTTTACATAAAATACAGAAAATATTTGTTGCACTTCTTATTTATTAATGTACAGTTTATTAATCAGTTCAAGTGTTTTTATCAATTTAACCCAAATTATAAAAAATTGTATTATAATCTTACTTTTGATTAGAAGGTTTTATTATGGCTAGAACGATATCTAATACTCCGGATTCAAGAAGATCTCTCGTGGAATTACCGCCACTGTTCTTTAAAGTATTTAATAAATAAAATACTGCATCGTCCTACAAAATCGAAAATAAAATTCATATAATTTCATAATTCAAATTCATATTCAAAATTTATATAATATAGGTAATTCATATCAACAATATGGAAAGCTTTCATAAAGATTAGAAAGAAACTCCACACTAGTAATTTATTAACCTAAAAAGTGCATATGCACTTTTAAATTCTATTAAATAATAAATTGTTTATATATTTCTGAAATTTAAATAAAATGAAATTTAAATCACTTCAATTGTAACTAGAAAACGTTACTCTGGTTGCAAATATTCAAATGAAAGGCATTATTTTAGTTTTCTTGATAAATTATTCGTTTTTCCTTTTGTTTACAAACAATGTCTTCGCAAAACTTGTTTGATTACTTCACTATTATTTATTGCATCCATTCTACCATGAATACACAATTTATACTCACATGATTGCTTTCGGTTAACTGCTCTTTAATGAAATCAATTTTTACTTTAAACTTTTCCATTTTTTAAACTTTTACCAATATTAATATTTACCGTGTTGTGTTTACCCGGCATTTGGATAATTATTTTGAAACTTATCAAGTTAGTTTTATAAAAACCTGCATAAGTAGCGCCACAATTGTTACCGGGAAAATTCAAAATTGTGTATTTTTGTAATTACGAAAAAAAATAAATGTTGAAATTATAATGACTGATTTACAAAGTAGTTATTAATTTTTAATACTTTTTCTTTTTTTTTATAATTTAGTTATTTTAAACTTATAAGTTACTTACATGTTACTTATATTATTTTACAATTACATGTTAAATTTTGTAACATTTTTATCATTTTCAAATTTAATTAATAATTTCATTATTTCTTTAAGTAGCCCGTATACTAAATGTAAATAAATAGAATTCGCTTTCAAATTCTATTATACAATTTAATTGAACTTATGAATACTTAATTTTAAATGTTTTCAATCGAGTAATAATTATTATTTGTTATTAATTATTATTTGTTATTAATTATTATTTGTTATTAATTATTATTTGTTATTAATTATTATTTGCTATTAATTATTATTTGTTATTAATTATTATTTGCTATTAATTATTATTTGTTATTAATTATTATTTACAAATATCAGTGAATCTTCAGTGAATTTATCAGTGAATTTTGGATTTTTCAAATAAACGTTTTAAATTTAAATTACAGCTGTACAGTTAAATAGTCAATCTAAAATAGAGACAAATTATTTCATTTTAAAACCAGATTTTCAGTTTAATTTTATAAAATTTTAATGAACTTATATAATTAATCATTCTTTTGTTAACTTTTTTCTACAATTCTGTCATTTCATGTACCTTTTAAATTTATTATAATATTTATTATAATGTTTGAATATAATTAAATACAAAATAGCTTTTATTATGTTTCCATTTTCGATAATAAAAACGATTTTGCCAAAGAAGTATATTATGAATTATTTTAAAATTAAATTATCAAATGACAAATTTTTCATTTTTAATATACATATTGTACATGAAAATTAATAAATAGATAAAATTACATTTTTAATTTCTGTCGATATTAGTCTACACAAAAATATAATAGGAAAATAAGGCAAAGTTGATAATAAACGGATATAAAAGGTTACTGAATTTTATTTCAAACGTGTTATAAATTATAATACAAATGCAATATTATGATCATAATATATTATAAACGTTAAACAATCCTGAGCAATTACTCTAAAAAATAAGTAATGGATATTAAAATCGCCACTGGGAACGAGCCGCAATAATATATAATGTAGAATACAATATTAATAATATATATATAAATTTATTTATGTATATATAAACAATCCACTTAATATGGAGGGGGTTAATTTGGGCTATGTATACTTAATCATCTAATAAAATATCATAAACTATACAGTATTAACATCGAATGATTACAATATAAAGGAGAAAAGAATTTACATAATGAAAAAATGTAATAATACAAAGATTTCAAATGATACACAGCAAATGTGCACAATCTATACACAAAAGTGCCATTCAAAACAAGAATATAATAAATTCTTTTTTCTTTAACAAAAGGAGACTGCTCAAGTCTCACTTTCTAGCACGTAAAGTACACTTAAAAAAACCCACTAAAAAGAAAAACGCATATTCCACATTTATAAACGAGTTATGTGGCTTCCGTAAAGATATTTAAAAGAGAGAAAAACAGAATCTACGGAAATAAACTGTGTACATGACTCGTTTTCTGCCTCTTCTCTACTTGACGATTGCACATTACAGAAGACAATTTACGAAATTTTAACACATCAGCAGAGAAGAGGCGGTATAATAAATAATGCCCCAAAAATACATAATCCAGAAAAAAAAATTATAGGAAAAATTGCACACTGTTTGGTACTTTGTTTGGGTTTGTGTGAATCTCCTTTAGTTACGAAAAAAATCAAAGTTTACAACTTTCGCTGACACTTTCTTAACATGCGATAAAAAATAGAGCGCTGGTTACATTGAATTACGTTTACTTCATAAACATATCCAATACATTGAAGACTCGCTAAAACAAGATAAGACTCTGGTAAAATGGCTGTGACAAATATCGATATACAAATATTGATCTTTCAAATTCGCTTATGGATTCAAACTTAACAACAACAGTTTCATTCTAATTCGCACAAAATCTTGATTTCAAATCTATGAACCATTTGTGGGACTAAAGGTACACAATCGATAAAATATTAATGTTTCTAATTTTAACAATTAACTTGCGTAATATAGCAAAGAATTCCTTAATTTCAATTTTTAACAACCTGATCAGCACCATTTAAATTCTTTAATTTTTCTTCATTTTAGGAAATCGATTATAATTATTATAAATAGGTCGTATAGACAATATGAATCATAATTCCTTAGTCCTTATTATTCTCTAATATGAATAATAGGATAATTGAACAGATTTAAACACAATTTTAAACATGATTTTGTAGAAAAACAAGATTTCTTGAATGTTCAGTTCGCTCTTTTTGGATTTTTTCATCGATCTCAGCAATTGTTAGAGCTCAAAACGTTTTTTCCTCTCAGCAACCATACCCACTGCTGGGAGTGGGGGGTAGAGAGGATGATGGTAGCTCGGGGTTGGTGTTGTTGGCAGACTACGACAACTCCTGCCGGACCACCTCAAAGAAGGAGACCTCATCAACTCTGCAGAAAAAAAATTAAAACATTAATATTACTGTATTTTAATTTGAAGGATAAATTATCAATCTTTCTGGGTCAAATAAAATACTTTTTATTGTCTTTAGCGTTTCGGCAGATAATCTCTCCTGATCAGAAACTAGAAATTTATTAAAATAATACAAAATTGAATTATAGAAGTAATTAAATGAATAAATAACAAATAAAAATAACGAAAAACTTTTGTACGATTTTTTTACCAATTTCTACATTTCTACTTTTCTCCATTGATTAAAATTTTTAAGAAGCTTAATAAATAAATAAATAAAAAATGAAAACCACAAAATGAAAATTACAAAAATCAAAATTATACTACTGAGTGATAGATTAAACTTATAATAATTAATATATTTTATTCAATGAATACCAACTAAAGAGAAAGATTTTTTATCAATAAATCATAGTATGAAAAATAATCTCACTAATGAATTTAATAATTTTATACATTTTACCCTTAAAATATATTAGTAAACTTTTCTATTTTTACGCAGAATTTGAGTCAATATATTTTTGTTAACTGAATAACGACTCCTTTTTTATTTTATAATTATAATCAAGATTTAAAAATATATAGATCGTCATCAGACTGGATATATTTCAAATTATCCAGTCACAACTTTACAACAAGATTTTAATAATTATATATTATATATTTGAATAATTTAATTTAACACATGTTACTACTTAACAAATAAAAAATATGTTTTTACAATTTACATTAGACTTTTCTCCATTGTTTAAAATTTTTAAGAATCTTTCTGCACATTTTTTCATTAAAAACTTTTTTTATTTTTTTTATTTTTTTTTTTTTGTAACATCTTGTAATGTTTACAATGTTAATGCTTTTTAGTTCATATTAGTTTTATTTTATTCATATTTAATATAAATTTGAGTTTCTTTTATGTTTTCTTTTTAAATTTCAATTAAAATTATTAAAGTAATAAAAAAAATAATTTCACAATGAAATACATATTTTTACTTAAAAAATAATGAAGGAAAACGTATTTTTTATAAATATGTTGATAATCTTTTTGAAATTATTTGATCATTTCATTTTTTTAAAAGAAAAAGAACAATTAAGGAGATCAACCCCGTAACATAACCTCAAACTAAAAAGTAGTTTTAAATAAAGAATAAAAGTAAGTGAAAAGTATAATTAAAATTAATTTTAACAAATTTCGGAAGAACCTGTTGTACAATTTTCAGAAAAAATTAGTATGGGCCAAAATTTATTGTAAAATAATAATTATTTATTTAACATTTTTATTTGTGGTTTTTTTTTCAAATTTAGTGAAAAATTGCAATTTTTTTCGAATTTTAATTAACAATAGCTTATTTTGTTCATTGAAAGGCTCTCCAGAGTCAAACAAACTCTAGAGAGAGTTTGTTTCATTTTGTTAAATAATATCTTGTTTAAAAAATATAAACAATAAAAATTTTAATTTTAAATAACTTTTGAACAAAAGAATATTTTAAAAATTCAACGAACAAAATTGTAGAGAATTTTTCAAAGAGTAAAATAATTTTGTTCTTTTTTTAAAAAATTAGAAAATCAAAATGATTATTCTTATTTTTTTGATTCATTTCTTCTAATAGGCTTTAACCTTGAGAATTATAATTTTTCCTTAACCTTTTATGCCAAAATAACAAGGACAAAATTAGAAATTTTTATTTTTTTCTTGAAAACCATCTAAAATCATCAATTTTCAAAATTTGCAAGCTTCTTTACATCTCCTTTTTTTTGCATTATCATTTACAGTACACCAATTTTTTACAGTATTTAAAAAAATAATAATTAATAGTAAAAACTTATGACAAATGAAAAGATAAACAAAATTCAGTTTCTTTTTGATTTGTTTTTCTAAAAAAAGAATAAATAAAAAATTGCTTTTATTAAAAAACAAAGCTTTTTACTGAACATGAATAAAGTTGTTTTAAATGTTTTTCTTGTCAAAGTTAAAAAAAAACTGTAAAGTACAATTTTTATTTCAGAAAAAATAAAGCAAAAGACAATAAAATTATAGGAAATTCTTATAACTTATAAAATAAAATTATAGGTATATCAAATTGTATTTAATAGTATAAAAATTGAAATTTTCAAGACATTTTCAAAAAGAAGATTAAAAGTGAATGAATCTGGCCCAAGAAACAATTAAAATTCTTAAAAATTGCAAAATTTGGAATATTGAGAAAAAACTGATTCTTCTTTCATTTTTAAAAAATTCTAAAAATGCACAAATTTATAAATGTTTTATTCATTTATTTGAGAAAGTAAACAAATCAATTAATTTGATTCAAACAAAAATTTTATAAATATAATGATAATTAGCTAATAATAATAAAAATAATAAAAATAATTAAAATAATTAAAAAAATAATTAATAATAATAATAATCATTATTATTATTATTATTATTATTATTATATATAATTATTTATATAAGTTGAGCCTTGAGTATAAAAAGAAAATATGGAAAAATAAATATTCTACTTCGAAAGAACCATCGATAAAATCATAATATCCAATGCATAAATAAATTAAAAATACACGATATTATTTTAAATATGCAATCAAACTCAACTATAATTGAAATTAGAAACAATTAACTGAAAACAATAATAGGACACTAAAATATAATAATGCAAGGATGATCTACAACAAAAAAATTGGACTAATTAATTATTTAACAAAAATGGACATACATAATTACAAATAATTTAAAAGCGGATAATTTCAGTCGCGAATGAAACTAATTTGATCTGAAACAGAATGTAAAAGCATCGAATTACAAGTGAATTTACATTGAAACAAAGAGTTGATAAATTAAGCAGAACATGCAGATGAAAGATGATAAAATGATGAAATGATAAAATGACACGGACCTGCAATGGAGAGAGCTGGGGGTTCCGGGGTGAGGTGGGATGTGTGACGAGTGTTGGAATGGAGGGTGTATGCCTCCGATTGTTGCTGCTTTTCAATTTGCTTGTTCTCCTGCCACTGGATGCTAGTGTTGTTGACTCGCATCGCTGTTGTGCCACCTTTTTAAATTCGCCATTCTTTAGTTTATTCGCATACATTTCAAGATTACATCTATTCCAATTTATCCTTATCAATTATCTACTTTCACTTACTTTTTTACTTCCAACCCAACAGTAAGCTAGAAACTTTTAGACTTTCATTGTTGAAGTAAAGCACTTTCAAAATTGGTGTTATTTCTTTTAAAAAAAAATAGCAAGCTAGATTGAGTTTAGTATAAAAGTTACAAATTGTCGGGATTCTAAATGTTAGTAGTATCAAAAATTCAATTCTTTAGGCAAAATTCGGTTCTTTAGGAAAATTCCATTTCTTTAGGTATCAAAAATTCGAATTTTAGATAATTTTAAAACTATCTAAAACTCAAATTTTAGAATTGTCAAAAATTCGAATTTTAGAACTATCTAAAGCTCAAAATTCAGAGCTATCAAAAATTAGAATTTTAGAACTATCTAAAGCTCAAGTTTCAGAGCTGACAAAAATTCGAATGTCAAAGGTATAAAAAATTCAGTTTTCAAAAGTATCAGAAATACAGTTTTCAAAGGTATCAAAAATTCAAGTTTCAAAGGTATCAAAAATTTCAGTTTCAAAGGTATTAAAAATTCAGTTTTCAATGGTATCGAAAATTTCAGTTTGAAAAAATGTCAATTTTTCAGTTCCTAAGGATATCAAAAATTTAGCTTCTAGGTTTATCAAAAATTTAGCGTCTGAGCTTATCAAAACTTTAGTTTCTAAGGCTATTAGACATTCGGCTTTTAAAGCTAGCAAAAGTTTTGTTCTCAAATCTATTAAAAATGTTTAAAATCTATGAAAAATTCAATTTCTCAAAAATCTGGAATTCTCGGTTGTATAAAATCCCTAATTGTATAAAGGCGGAGTACAAAATGTTATTTAGAAGTATGTATAGCATTTACGAGTACAAGATATATAAATATTGAATATGTAAATTACGAATTGTATACAATTGTTAGTTGTAGAACTCTTAATTTATTTCTCTAGAGTTGCTTAGCGAGTGATAAAAGTTGTTTGTAGTATTCGGAATTCTGAAAAAATTTATATTGTAACTATACGTAATAATAAGTTACATAATTAACATTTATTGTTATACGTAAACAAAATACATTTAAACAATAAATAAAATGTTACAAATATTTAAATAAATATGTTACATACGTTGCAAATATTTAAATAAATATGTTACATACGTTGCAAATATTCAAATAAATATGTTACATACGTTGCAAATATTCAAATAAATATGTTACATACGTTGCAAATATTTAAATCTGAAAACAAAATATCCAAACTCTTTAAAACAAAAAATGTAAATTATCAACAGTCGCATCGTTACAATAAAATCTTTCGATAAAAATCAAATTTTGGTAAAGAAAAGAGTTCGAAAAAAACAAACTAGAGATATTTGAAAAGTCGAGTAAAAATCGCATTTGAAATGTAAGATTTAAATTTTTTTAGTTGAAATTTAAGTGTTAAAAGTACAATTCTGATTAAATCTTTCTCGCTATGCAACTCGAAAATACATCGGTTAGAAAGCTATTGTTAAATATTTATTATAAAGGCGTAGCTGCGTATTAATATCAGTAGAATATTTGCGTTATTGTCTCCAGAATGCTTTTTAATTCCAATTTGTTAGTTACCATCTACCATCACCAAAACAAGGAGCAGAAAAGCTCTAAATATAGAAACTCATATACCAGTTTAAAACGACATTTTTCTTCTATATTTAGTGAATCAAAAATAGAAATTTATGATACATATGCGTAAAATAGTCGATTGTAGTTTTTACGCACGTGTGTCATTTACTATTTTTTTTACAATTTTCAAAAAATTTGATGAGTGAATAAAAAAAAAAAGTAAATAATTTTACATTGAGTGTGGAAAGCATCCACTTTATGCATCAGTTGGTCATTCAGTGTGAAAAATAACTACTTTATGCACTTGTAGGTCGCTCAGTGTGGAAAGTAGTCATTTTACTCACTGCTAGGTCGTACAGTGTGGAAAACAATCACTTTACGTACTATTAGACCGCTCAGTTTAGAAAACAATCACTTTGCGTACTACAAGACCGCTCAGTGTGGAAAGTAATCACTTTCTGTACATCCAAGCTATAAAGAGTGTAAAATAATTACATTGCATATAGTAAACGCTACGCAGCGTTTAAAGTAATTACTTTACGCAATGCTAGACCACGCAGTGAGAAAATGAATCTTTTTATTCACTGCTTCAGAAAAAATGTCATTTTAAATTTAAATTTGTACAAATCAACGACACAAACACTATCCTTTTGTTTTCACAGCACACTGCTTTTTTAAAAACACCTTTTTAGATAAAACTGAAATCATTTATGTAAAATGTAAATAATAAAAGTTAAAGAAACGAGAAGCTTTTTTGCATCTGTTAACTACTATAAATGTTAGATAAACAAGAAACTTTTTTTGCATCTTTTAACTACTATAAATGTTAAATAAACAAAAAACTTTTTTGCATCTTTTAACTATAATAAAAGTTAAAAAAACAACAAACTTTGCATCTTTTAACTACAAAAAAAGATAAAGTTCAAAATTTGAAGAACAATAAAGTACAAAACTGGAAGTACAAAACTTGAAGTTCAAAACTTGAAGTACAAAACTTGAAGTACAAAACTTGAAGTACAAAAGTTAAAATCTAAAAGTTAAATCAAAAGTAAAAATATAAAAAGTAAAATTATGTGTAAAGCATCACATTAAAGCAAACTGATCCAATCACAGAAAAAGTCAAGAGTACCGGATCTTCAAAAATGATAAACAATTTCAGTTTTGTCCTCAACTCCCAGATTCGCAGTTGCTGATTGCACCCGGAACAAAAATCCACTGCGATGACAAAGGCTTGTCGAGTGTTTGAAAAACATGGCAAATTTTTGAGAGAATTGAACTAAATTACAATGACCACCACCAGTTCTCGTAAAGGGTTCCGCTCATCTTTCTTCTGTACCTTGATACTGATGAGGAAGTCCGCTCCTCGTTCTTAAACTGTCCCAAAGTGGAGTAGCGAGACCATTTCGCTCTTGGTACTTTTGGCTTAGCCTCGACTCGTTTTTATCTTGTGGAAGAACGCCAGAACTACTTCCTGGTCTGCCAAGATTATTCGAATAAGGCAAAGAAATGGACTTTATTCTCTCGAGCTTGTAGGAAAAGGGACTCGACTTGTCCGGCGTCGTTCTCAGAGACAAAAGGGAGTTGCTCTGGCGTTCGTTATTTAATTTCAATTCCTCATTACTCGCTTGAAGAGACTCCTGACTAGATCTCACTTTCTGTGGTGAGTATGCTGACGAGTAGCTTAGTGGCGAGGATTTTGATGAAACGCCGGACGATTCACGAGAGACGTCCCCATGCTGTTAGTGAAATATCGAAAATATCAGTGCAGCTAATTGCAGTTAAATCGTGACCCGCAGTCGCATGTTATGGCATTTTAGACCCACGATTAAATTCGGGTGCGAGTGCGAAAGCAAGATACGGCACACTGACAATTGTCGAAGAATTGAAAATCACTTTGTGCAAACTACCACTATTTCTAGGTTTTGATTCTGATAAATTCGTCGACTCTTCTTTTTTCGAAAGAGAGATTTCGATATTTATCAGGGTGATATTCTGGTAAATTCGATGGCACTTTTTCTACTTTGTCTTGAAGAGGAAAAGAGATTTCGATATTTATCAGAATGATATTTTGGTAAATTCGTCTGCTCTTTTTCTACTTTGTCTTGACGAGAAAAAGAGATTTCGATATTTATCAGAGTGATATTCTGGTAAATTCGTCGGCTCTTTTTCTACTTTGTCTTGAGGAGAAAAAGAGATTTCGACATTTATCAGAGTGCGGGTTATAATTGTAAGGTGAATGTGAAAATTCGGTGGAAGCCCAAAAACACCATAATATGCAATTGCAGCAGAGTTAAGAATTAATATGCATGGTTAACCACATCTACGGTGTAAAAGTGAAAAATGCAAAGGGATTTTTACCTTCAACTGCTGCTGCAATCGGTGGATTTCCTCTCGCTGCTCGCTAATTTCCTTCTCTCTTCCTCTTAAGAGCTGCAAAGTATCGCTGATGCTTGTGTCGTTTGTTTCTAGAACCAAGTGCGCTCGGAGTTGCTTGTTCCTTGCATCCAACTGTTTTATGTGTTGTTGTGCCTGAGTTAATTGCTTTGTTAGAATACCGACTTTTTCTTCCAGAGCCGCAGATTCAACACATTTCGATGAATATTTTGCCGAGAGGGACAAAATGTCCTGCTTGATTTCTTCCATCTCTTCCCTGAAAACAAAATGCGTTTAGTTTTTTTCAAGATATTTTGTCAAATTTGGTGGTACATGATTTACATGCGAAGAATAGAAAAATGTCCATGATATTTTTTGATATATTTTTTAAAAAAAGAATTTTTCAATGTTTTGTAAGAATTTAAATTACTTTTGAAATAATGAAAGTTTTTTTAAAAATTATTTTCTCTAGAATTTAAACTTATTTAAAAGTACTTTAAAATACTTTAAAATACTTTAAAATACTTCAAAATATTTGAAAGTAGGTATTTAAAAATATTTTGAAGTATTGGGAAGTATTTGGAAATAATTTAAACTATTTTAAATATTTCAATGTTTTCTTTTAATATTTTGAAGCAGTTCTAAATACTTTGAAGTGTTTTCAAATAGATTGAATTATTATAATACTTTAAAAATATTTTTAAAAAAACTAATATTTTTAGATCTGTTTAAAATATATTTAATACTTAAGAATGCTCAACCTATTGATACAACCTAAAACTAAACAATAGTTTTAAATATAGCATAAAAATATAATTTAGATTGATTTTAAGAAATTTTTAGAAATCTAGTTGTACAATTTACCGAAAAAATTGGTTTGAGCAAAAAATTTGATGTCATATATTAATTATTTAACATTTTGCGTTTTTTCTTTAAACTTAGTGAACAATTGCAATTTCTATCGAATTTTAATAAACAATAGCTTATTTTGTTCTTCGAAAAATTCTCTACAGTTCTGTTTGTTAAATTTTTAAAATATTTTTTTGTTTAAAAGTTATTTAAAAAATAGAATTTTTATTGTTTATATTCTTTAAACAAAATATTATTCAACAAAATGAAACAAACACAACGCTAGAGAATCTTTCAATGAACAAAATAAGCTATTGTTTATTAAAATTCGTTAAAAATTGCAATTGTTCACTAAGTTAGAAGAAAAAATAGAAAATGCTGAATAATAATTATTTTACAATAAATTCTGTCTTGAAATAATTTTTATGAAAATTGCATAACTCGATCTTTCAAAATTTGTTAAAATCAATTTTAATTATATTTATATTCTTTATTTAAAACTACTGTTTAATCTGAGGTTATGTCACGGGGTTGAACATCCTTAAAAATCTAATATTTTTAAATACTTTGAAGTATTTTAAAGTCTTTGAAAGTATTATGAAGTAATTTTAAATGTATTTCAATGGGCAATATTTTGAAGTAGCTTCAAGTGTTTTTGAATATTTTGAAGAATTTTTAAATATTTTCAAATATTTTGAAGTAATCTGAAATATTATAATACTTTCAAAATATATGAAAAAGCTAATATTTTAAAATCTGTTTATAATTTATTTTGAAGCATTTTAAAGTATTTTAAAGTTTTTTTAATGTTATTTGTTTTTAAAGTTATTTAAATATTTGTAAGTATTTTTAAGTGTTTTTAAATATTTTGAAGTAATCTGAAGCATTTTAAAGTGGTTTTATGTATTTTTAAATTTTTTACAGAAATTTTGAGTATTTTTAAATATTTTGAAGTATTCTGAAGTTCTTTTTTGTAAAAAAGTATAAAATTTCGATAAAACTTAAAAAACATCATAAAGTAAAGAAATTATATATTTTGAAACAGTTCTAAATATTTTGAAGTATTTTGAAGTAGATTGAAGTATTAAATGCTTTACAAAAAATTTGAAAAACTAATATTTCTAAACCTGTTTGAAGTTTATTTCATACTTAAATTGCTAATATTTTTAAAGGATTTGAAATATTTTGGTCTTTTAAAGTATTATGAAGCATTTTTAAGTATGTTTCAATATTTTGAAGTATCTTCAAATATTTTTGAATATTTTAAAGTATTTAAAAATACTTTCATGTATTGGGAAGTATTTGGAAATAGTTCGAAGTAATTTTAAGTATTTTAAAAGATTTTGAAGAATTTTTAAATATTTTGAAGTAATTTTAAGTATATTTAAATATATTAAAGTAGTTTCAAATGTCTTTAAATATTTTGAAGTAATTTGAAGTATTTTAAAGTAGTTTTAAGTATTTTTAATTTTTTTAAATAAATTTTAAGTATTTTTAAATATTCTGAAGTATTTTGAAGTTGTTTTCTGTAAAAAAATAAGTATAAAATTTCGGTAAAAGTTAATAAACATCATAAAGTAAAGAAATTATTATAAAGAAAAATAAATTTTCATGATATAAACGAAAATTCCACGAGATTTCCATGATTCCATGAGGAATATTGAAATTCCATAAGAATTCCAGGTTTTCCATGTTTTCCAGAGTTGTAGAAATCATAGTTTTAAAAAGTTCAAAATATGCTGAAAAGTTTTTAATTTAAAAATATTAAATAATACTTTATTAAAAAGTATCTATTCTTTAAAATTTCAGAATAATTTAGTAGATTAAAGTGTAAGGAATTGAAGTTTGGATGAGCTGATTATTTTAGTGTTTCAAGTCTAGTTTTAAAGGTATTTTTTTTAAAGAACAGGAATTTCATATATAAATAAAAATAAATCTTTGATTTTTAAATTCAATTCAAGTAATTTAACAATTTCCTACATAATTCTAGCATGCTTTAGCGCGCAAATAATTTGCTAGTCGTATTATAAAAACTTTTTCTTCAAATTTTGTTTATAAACTTTGTGAAATAAAGAAATTTTTTAAAAACCATTTGAAATAAATAATAGAAAACCATTTTTAACTAAAATCGTTGACCGAAAACGTTGTGGACTTCAAACTTCGTTATCATTCAACTTCAATACTGAAGTTTGCAACGTTTTTTTTTCGTTTACGAAAAACTAAAAAGCAAATTTTTGTGTACTTAATTATAATTATTGTTCAATTATTACTTAATTATATTCTTATAATTATTAGTCTCAGTATTTGTTTACCAGCTTTATAAAAATATAAAAAATATAAATTTCGATTAGTACGCAGTTTGTGAAATTATTATAAAGCTTACTCGTGTTCTTTGTGAAGGACGCCGATATCCTCTCTCGCTTGCACCTGCTTGATGAACTCCTGCTTAAATTTAGCAATTTCTTTTTGCACCTCGTGTTCGTGAGCTTTCCTCATAGCATCAAGAGCAGCCAATGTAGCTTGAGTTTCCTCCGAAAGTGCCTGTTCTTTCTCCACTCTCAAGCTTTCCAATTCCTGTTTATGTTTCTCATCCATGTCAGCCAAAATACGTCTATGGGAATTTTCCATCGCCAGCAATCCTTTTTCGCAAAGAGCCCGAAGCTGCTTAATTTCTTCCTTATATCTCTTCCTCGTCTCTGCATCAGCGTCTAAATCTGTATTCATAGACCTCTGATAAGCCGTTCTCAATTCATTCACATGAGCAGAGTGTTCCGAATCCATTTCATTCAAACGATTCTCCAGTAATCTAGCTCTTTCCCTAAGACTCGCTGCCTCCAGCTCATACTGCGAAGTCATCGAGTGTCTCTGATTGTCCCACTCTCCCTTTATATTCATCAAATCTCTCTCCTGATTCATCCTCAACTCCTCCATCTCTTTAGCATGATCTGCGCTGATTCTTTGGATTTTATTCTGCAACATCTCGCACTGCTTGCAAGAAGCGTTTTTAATATAATCACTGATCCGCTTGACTTGTTCCCTCAACTCCGAACACTTGTGACAAACGCTGCTCCAATCCGAAACAGCGACACTCGATTTTGGCCAATCGTTTTCCCGCAAACACATCTTTAAACCCGCGAGGTCTTCCTCCATGCAAATCAAAGAATGAGAAATATTTTTCAACTGCTCCTTGGATCTATTGTTCACCGAAATCTTCTCTTCGCATTCTTTCGTAAACTGCTGATAAAGGAAAATGTATTCCGAATCCAGGATCGGGTTACTCTCGAATTCATAATCCGCGTCCAGAATACTGGAAAGAACATCCTCCTGTTGAATCAAACTGGACACAAACGTCTTTCCAGTAAAAGCCGTTTTTGGTCTCGTATTCTCCTGGAGCAAGAAAATCCGAGCATCAATCAACGCCTTCTGGGCCACAACATCCGCGTAGTCTGTCAACAACTCTCTCGATTCGTTCTTCATGTCGAGTTTCGATTTATTCTTCTTCATCCGTCTTAGACAATCCTCGTAAATTTCCGTCAACTCTTCGATTGAATATTCCATCTCTTCCCTCAATTTCGCTTGTGCTTTGTCGGCCCAATTCTCAAGAGCCACACTCTCCGATGTGTCAAAGATGAAACAAGTGTCCGTAAACGACGTGATATTCTGCTCGTACATTTGTCCGCAGCGCATGATAAAATGCGAAATTTCCGCTTGAACCAGCTCCTTGCTGACAGTTTCTTGAGCCAGGGCCCACGCTTCCCGGATTCTTCTGTCCTCGACTAATTTCTTGTTCGAAGTGACAACCTGACTATTAAGTTCTTCCTGCTCGGACAAACTCAAAGTCTCGGTCGCCAACGCCTCTGCAAGCAGCTTCAACTTGGCGTCTTTGAACCTCCGCATCATCTCGTTGATCTCTTTCTGCTTCTGAAGCAAGAAGTTGAGACTCTCGGCTTGGGCGGCGGAAACTTCACTTGATGTTATCTTCGTCGTGCCACTTACCAGCAGTAACTTATTAGCTAAAACTCTCGTGAGATACTCAATAAAACTCGTATTTTGGTAGGTTTTGGGCTTAGTTCCATAAATCTTACACTTTAAGTTTGAAATAAGTTGACTAGTTTCGACCAACTCGCTCAACACGCTACTTTTCTCCGTGGATCTGGACATTGCACACTTGATCTGCCGGAGAATCACGCTCTCGAACGCCACTCTCTCGGCGATCAGTTTCGCTTTTTCTTTCTCGTTGAGCTGACCATTCTGCGACAGCAATTGTCTTCGCTTCATTAACTCGCTCATTTTATCTCTAAGAATAATTTCTAGCCTAGACACTACTACGCCTACTGATTCCGTGACTTGTGAATTGGCTTGGTTCTTCTTGCACTCGACACACGTGTCGAGAATGTCGTTGACGGCTCTGAGACACTTCTCCGCCTTCTCCTCAGCCTGAGTCGAGCCAAGACACTTCTCGAGTCTTCGCTTTGATTTGGAAACCGCCCTTTCTAGTTTCTTCAATCTCGATAAAACCTCGAGGGAGACTTCACTCGTTGAAGAAGCGCTCACTTCGCTGCATTCACTGGAATCCTTCTCACCATCGCTGGCCAAATTTTCCGCAACGTTTGCCACTTTTGTTTCTAGAGTGCTCAACCTGATGAGCACCTTCATTGGTTCCGAACTCGTGGCGCTGTCCAATGATTTTCTTCGAAGTCTCGCTCTGTCGAGACTCCTGTGCTCTCGTCTTCGCTCCTTCTTCGAATCTTTCGAATCTTTAGAATCTTTAGAATCTTTAGAATCTTTAGAATTATTGCTCAAGACGGTAGTTTTACCGCGCTCGATCGCGCAGATCTTGTTCTCGAGATCGAGAAGTTTGTCTTCAACTTCTTGGGAAATTTGAAAGGACTCTCTGCCCTTTAAGGAGAGTGATCGTCTTTTGTCTCTAGTCTCGGCCTTGCTGAGTTTCTGCTTCAAGGTTTTCACCTGTTTCTCGCTGCCGGCTAACTTATTGGTTAGATCTTGGATCCTAGCAGCCATTAGTTGCATTTGAGCTTGATTTGTGTCGCTGGACCTTCCTGATTCTTGTTTATAAGCGAAGATTTCAAGCTCGAGAGCGTCCTGAGTTGCGTGAGCTTCTCGAAGTTCTTTTCGCATTGCTCGAATTTCTAGAACGGCTTTTTCAAAACGCCCTCGCAATTCGTCGTACTCTTCCATCACTCGCTCTTTATCGAAGGCGTTTAAATCCAAGTCCAGATCGATGTTTGTCAAATCACTCAGAGAGTCGAAACTTCGTCCTCGTTCCCTCGTCACTGAGAGGCTGCCTTTTCCTTCCAATTCTCTCACTCTCGAGTATAATCTTTCGTTTTCTTCTATTCCTGTAAATGAAGATTTTAGTTAATGGTGCTGATTATAAAATCAATGTTTTAAGAGAAAATGGAAAAACTGTACTGGAAATCAAATAGTGGGATGTTGAAAAATTTAAAGGAAAAAATTTAACCAGTAGGCTGCCGGAAAACCTAAATATAGGCTTAATAGCTGGATTTGCCAAACGCCGGCAGCATACAGGTTAAAGATAAACTTTATGTTAAAGGGTAAACATTTATCAATCAATCTGAGTCACTCGGATGAAAAGGAAATAATTAAACATGTGTAGGTAAATAAATAAATAAATGAGTAAATAAATAGATAAGTAAATAAATAGACGAGTGAATAATTAGAAAAGTAAATAAATAGAGGAATAAATAGATGAATAGATAGATGAATAAATAAATGAATAAATAGATGAATAGATAGATGAATAAATAGATGAATAAATAGATGAATAGATAGATGAATAAATAGATGAATAAATAAATGAATAAATAAATGAATAAGTAAATATATTAAAAAAATAAGAAAAAATAAGAAAAAATATTAGAATAACAAAAAAGAAAAGAAAAAAGCAACTCAATTGACAAAAATGAAATAGTTGTTCTACTTTAAAAAATGCTAGCAAAGAAAAATAATATGATAAAGGAGACAATGAACAATGTATATTAAAAAATAATAAAACAAGGATAAAGAAGTATAATTGATTATAAGAGGTGGAATTAAAGCGAAAGAAAGAAAATACGAAGATAAAAAAGCATAAAATAATTTAGAATAGAAAAAGGAAAAAGAAAAAAATGTAAGGTAAATATTGCAGAAAAAAATGCATAAGAAAGAAAAGTTAAAAATGTAAAATATAATGTAAAATATAATGTAGGTCCATAATTGTAAGTGGAACAAAAAGAAAAACGAAATTAAGACAAGAAAATTAAAATATCGTAGAAAACATAAAAATTATTAAAAAGAACAAAATTATTATTAAAAAGAAATTATTAAGAAGAAACGATGAAGATTATTCATGATAAATATTATATTATAGATGAGCGAAAGCTATTTCTTTTTTAATAGTACAAAAATACAAATTAAAGAAGGCAAAAAGAACTAAAAAAGAAATAAAATATATAAGGAATGAACGGATTGGAAAGGAAAATAGATAATAAAGAAAGACAGTAAAACAATTAAAGTGGAAAAAAATACTTGAAGACTAAAATGGACTTCAAAGAAATAAAAAGAAAAGTTTGAAAAAATGAAAACTAATGAACAAAAATTGTAGAAAAGTACCAAGTTAAATTAAGAAAAAATGATTGGAGAGAACCAATATAAAAATTTAAGAAATTATGTATAATTAAAGATAAAAATTTACAAAATAAGGGAAAAATAAATTTGGAATGTAAAAAATGAATATTGCGAAAGCGACGAAACACGACGAAAGACAAAATACATACATATATTAATTAAAAGAAGAATTCCAGGCAAAAAAATGCTTATAAAGAGAAAATAATCAAAAACAATCAAGAAAAATTTATTTATTTATTTACAAGTAAATGGGCTACAATGAAAAATTAATAAAATTGAAAAAGTTCAAAATTGAAAATTGAAAATAATTAATTAAGCCAAATAAAATCAAAATTGTAATTTAGTTAATTAGATATTTAAAGAAATACGAAAAAATATTCTAAAAATGGTGAAAGTAGAGCAAGAATAATTATGGAAATAGAGAAGAAAATGTACAATTAAAAGCGATAAAAGCAAAAAGAGAACAGAATATAAACAAGAGGAAACTTCAACTTGAAGAAGAAAAACAGAGAAAGAGGAGAGCAAATACCAAATCATAAATCTAATAACACTTTATTTATAAAGACGGGTTGGAAGCAAATTATAAAAATGAAAATGAAATTATAAAATGAATCGAATAATTAAAATTTAAAAAGGAATCAACTTTTGTAAGTTTTTTTAATGAAAAAGAAGAAAGCAATAAATAAGTCAAAATGATATATTCATTAATGTATCATTATTAAACATGAGTTTATTAAAACGAAGAAAAGAAAGTAAAATTAATAAAAATGAAGCAGTAGGTTAATTTTAACGGTCTTTAAGAAAAGAGAAACAAAAAAGGAAAAACAGATAAAAACTACATAAAAAATAAGAGATAAAAAGAACAAGAGACAAATACAAAAGACAAAGAAAAGAGAAGAGACAAGAAAACAAGAAAATAACTTAAAATGTAAAAAGAAAAAATCAAATAGACTCAATGATTAAAAAAAAATAACTGAAGTTATTCCGAAAAAAATCTTCTAGAACTGATTGCTCGATATTTTCAAAATATAAATAAAATAAATAAAATAATTTGATATTAATAGATAATATAAGTAAATATTTTCTGATTATAATTCTGAGTTTTAAACAATTATTTAATAACTTTTTCTTTTGGTAGAAAATGGTTTTTTAAAAGTTTTAAAAACAGTTTTTTCCTTAGAAGATATTCAGTGAAGAATAATGACAATTATTCTTGAAGAATTTTAACATCAAAATGTAAACATGAACCCAAGTGTTTTCCCAACAATTTGCTATTATTTTGAAGTATTAGGTTCATTTGTACTTACTAAAATATTTAGTATAAACTTTCATAACAGTATTATAAATTATTATAAATATATTATATTATATTATAAATAAATTATTACAAAAATCGTACTTTGAAAATTTTAGACACTTTTTCAGCATTTTCTCTATTTGTGTCGCATTTCGAAGAAAGGGACCTTAGAGGCATACAATTATAGGTTTGATAAAAATTATAAATGATTATGTTTCATAATTAGTCTTTTATACTATTTTATATTTTATATTACAAATAATAATTGTTTTTAATTTTTTGCAATCAATAGGAGATTTTTATGAATACTTTGTTTGTATACTATCAAGGAAAACTGTTTTCGACTGAAAATAATTAGAGAAACTTTCATCAAAAGGTCTTCTTGATCAAAAGTTGAAACTATCATCAAACATAACCAACAATCTTTTCCTTCTAAGGTCCCTTTCTTCGGAGCGCGTCACACTTTTATTTAAGATAATAAATTCGAAAATGTTACTTTTAATATAACCTTCGTTCAGCTTTTGTTATTCTAGAATATTTTTATATTTGCTTTTATAAACTTTAAAAAAACGTTGTTTACTTTTTTTTTTATTTTATTTTTTTATTTTTATTTGTAGAAATATATATTAAATTATTTAAAACTCAGAATCATAATCAGAATATATTTGTAAACTATACATATTAATTTACTTTAAAAATATCAGGCAATCTCTTCCAGGCGATTATTTTTTATCTCGAAGAAGAAAATCAAAAAAATAAAACGTACCCAAAAGGAAAAAAATAAAATGTACTCATAAGGAAAAAAATAAAAAAATAAAAAAACAAAAATAAAAAAACAAAAATAAAAAAATTAAAAGATATATGAAAATCATAAAAAATATGAAAATAATACCTTGAGACAATCTGTCGCTGAGTGCAGTAACTTCTGCCTGCAGACGTTCCACAGTTCGATGACTCGATGAAAGTTCGTTGGTAATCAATTCACACCTTTCGGTAGTTTCTCTCAAAATAGCCTCAGTCTCCAACAATTTGCACTCTAGCACCTCTTTATCCCGATTATACAACTTCTTCATTTTCTCCAAGTCCTCCAGATCCTTGTTCCTCATCTGTTCCGTCCTCTGAATCTTATTCAACAATTCCTCAATCTGCTTCTCCCTCACACTAGCCTCGGCTTTCTGCTGCCTCAGTCTCGACAATTCCTTCTCCGTATTAGCAATCTCTGTCCTGGCAGTATTCACCTGCGATTTCAAATCCTCAATCTCACTCTCCTGGCGTTCAATAATGACTAGCAATGTATTTGGATGCGATTGATTTTTGTCAAGCTGATCCCGCAGCATCGTCACTTGATTCTCCAGCAGTTCCACAATCAACGGATTGTCATTGTTGTTGGACAGGCAATTATTCGTCTGAATAAGACCATTGGACTGTTCCTCGTCCTCGCCCAACTCACAGCAAGCCATCATCAGATCTTCAGAACGCACGCTGTCCAGGGTGCTTCTTCTCGAACTTGGCGGAGAACTTCTGCTTCTTTTGTAGACCCGTGATCTCGAACTGGAGCGCGATCTGGCTTTAACTCTAGACAAAGCGGTTCTCGTTAAAGGAGGAGAAGGTGGCAATTCCGACCACTCGTGTTTTGCAGAATCAGACCAGTTGGAGCCCTTCAGAGCCAGAGACCAGTCTCCGTTTCTTGTAAGAGGCGGCGATACAGGCATTTCCGACCAATCGCCCGATTCTCTTCTTCCACCTTCAGAAGCCGTTCTGTATTCTTCGTCCGAGGAGAATAGAACCGATCTCGGAGTCAGCGGTGTCGAGGGGACGATCGAGTCTCTCTCTCGTTCAGTAATCGAGCTGGTGGACAAAAAAATTAGTTAGAAATTGAGTCAGTTACGCAAGAATTTAAATTAATTGTAATTTATACTCAAATTTTATTTCCTACTGGCAATATACTCGCGCGTGAGAATGGTGAGAAGAAATTAATTTATTTGAACTGAATTTGAAAAGAAAGTAAAAAGCGGACAATATGTATCCTTACTTGCATTCATTTTTTTTGTTAACTTTTTTGAAATTATATTTCAGAACGTTTTTTTATATTTGAACGTTCATTATAAATTGTTTTAAAATGCACTCTTATTATTGATGAGAATGTAAAACTTATTCATTACGAAATATATAAATCATCTTTATATATCAGGGTTTCTACAAATTTTTCTTCACTAAATTCCATGATATTTCCATGATTTCCATGAGAAAGATAGAAAAATTTCCATGATGTTTTTTAATATAGTTTTTCATTAAAAAATACATTTTCCAATATTTTGTAAGAATTTAAACTACTCGAGATCATTATTTTTAATTTTAAAACCATTTTATGTATTTTGAAATGTTTTGAAATATTTTGAATTATTTTCACATAGTTTGAAGTATTTTTAAATATTTTGAAGTATTTTTAAATATTTTGAAGCATTTTTAAATATTTTGAAGTATTCTGAAATATTATAATACTTTTAAAATAT
>WNHD01000101.1:0-82810 GCA_011057455.1 Ganaspis sp. Gsp50
GTTGCTATGGAAATATTTGATTTTAATTATCGTTATTTCAAAGTAAAGTGTTCAATGTTTAATTACCAATAAAAATTTAGACAGCAGTCGCTTTTGTTTAGTTTTTACAATCGTTTAAAAAAACTATGGCCATCTCCCCCGGACTTACCCTATAGAGGAAACTCTATTTTATCTTTTTGGTTTTAAGTTTTCGATGTTTCTCGATGTTTCTCAATTCTAGGATTTTGACTCATATATCATTACCCACTTTAATTACTGTGATTTTTACCAAATTATTTGATGAATTACAAAGAAGCAACATTTCTTAAATAACTTTTTAAAAGTTTCTGTTCTACGGTCAAATCATTTAGTACCTATAGAGAATTTATAAAAACGTACCAATTTGTACATTTATCGAGTATCCTGCATAAAAGTACTGAATTTACAAAAAAGAATTGAATTCTATTTTACGAAAAATTGATATTATAACCATTTATTAGTTGTTCTGCTTTTTAAGCAAGTTAAAAATGGATGAAATGCTTTATTTTGAAAAAAGTGTTTTAATTACAATAATATTTACTATTGATGAGCAAGATGAATATAAAAAAAGGTTTTTTACACAAATACAGAGAAAATGATGAGAGTTGCGCCCGCGCTTATCGATCACGTAATCGTATAGAAGCTATAGAAGACGTGGGGAGTATGTACGATTTTTTTTGTGTTTTTCACTACTTGCTTAAAGAACTGTACTATTACAGTCATTTTTTAAGATAAATAATTTTGTTCGGTACAGTAATTTTCAAATTAGTTTCTCAGATGTGTTATTCAAGTTTAGCTTGCAGCTAAACTACTGTAAACAACTATTTTCTGTACTTATCAGGAGCAGGTTAGGTCGCAGTGGCAGTCGTAGTCATTCGCAGTCACTCGCAGTCGTTTGTGCAAGCCTGTTCAAGATTGTTATTTTCTAAGTCGACAATTATTTTTGAGATCTTACATTTTTATTCGTCGTCGTAACTGTCGGACAAATCAGGTTCATACAATTAATAAGATAGAAAATTAATATTGCTCTGCATAAAGAAATAATTGCCAATATAGTATATTTTCATAGCTAAATTTCTTTTTATTGGGTCAGAACATGTCTGTACTACTTTAATGTCTAATGAAAATTAGCCACTTTTCTTACTGTCTTATTACATTTTTCATGTGTTTACTGAAATTATTAATCTTTTCAACCTTTATATCGCACCGCAACTATTATCGATGCTCATTTTTTCATATTTATTGTTAAAGTATAAGTTGAGTGCACAAAGAACTCGACTCACCTAACAGACAACATGGCAGACAGGATATACCACCCCAATGGAGAGTTTGTTAAAAAAGCTCACTGCAACAGTATGGAACAATACAAAAAAATGCACGAAAAGTGAGTTAATTGTTTTCACAACAATATAATATCTTAAATTAAATAATTCATTTGTTCTTATTGATTCCTTTTTAATAAAGTCTTGTTGGCGAATTAACATCTTTAAATTTCACAAAGTTTTTGGGTCACAATAAGTTTATTCTTTCCAAGTTACAACTTTTCTCAAGTTCTTAATGCATTCTATCTTGTTTAAGGGTCAATTAATTTTAAAGGTAACAAGGTAAATTTACTGTTCGCCTTTAAATACAGTTTTTTGAATGTTTTATTTATGCATTATACACGTATCTTTCCATAGTTTATAATTTATTTATGCTCATACTTTATGAGTATTTTGACGTTAAACAATAATCGTAAAATATTTTAAAGTAGAATTTAGTAAATATCTTCTTTTAATATACTTAATAAAAATATAAACCAGCATAAAATATTATAAATTGTTCCATTAAAATTTTCAATTAAAATTTAAAGAGTTCAGAATATAGGAATTATATTTTTATTTGAATTTAATTGGGTTCATCACAATTGTACATATTCTATAAATCTTTTATAAAAAATGAACATCATTTACTACAGAATTATCATAAAACACGTTCAATACTAGCTGTTTTCATTAGTACAAAAAAGATATAAATAATTAATCAATTTAAACATATTATAAGTACGTATATATACATGTGAAAACCATCTACCTATATTTTGAAAAATACTGAATGAAAGTTGTCCTTTGCTTATGTATAGGTATTTCTAGAAAAAAAATTAATTGAAATAGATACTGGGTATTGATCTTATTTCATCTCTTGACCATACAATATAAATGTACAAGTTATATACTGTGAGGTAACGTACTGTAATATGCTTTTTCATTTTCAATTAGCAAATGCGTAAATTTAAAAAAGACAATTTACTCTCTAAATTTGAATTAGTCAGTTTTAAGCCTTTTGACTAATTGAAGTAGGACCGATTCATTTATTTAATGAATTAGTAACCGTTTTGACCAACTTTTAATCAATAGTGACTGATTCTCAGTAGAAAACTACAAATTCATTTATATAGTAACCCTTACTAATTCAATTAGTAAACTTTACAAAATTAATCTATAGTTTTTTTTATACTGAGAATTAGTAACCGTCTTGACTAAACATTAATCAAGACGGTTACTAATTCATTAAATAAACGAATCGGTCCTATTTCAATTAGTCAAAAGACTCAAAACTGACTAATTCAGATTTAGAGAGTATTTTTATTAATTTTCACTTCTGATCGCTCCATTATTAATTAAAATGATATATTTTAAAGACTAATAACATTCTAAACCATATTTCAAAATAATAAGTTGAAAGAATTATAATATGCAATAATACACGGTGCTAGTCTTTTTATATAGTATATAATATTAATAAAATTATATTCTAATAATTAGTCTGACTTATAAATGACTCTTTTAAGTCAAAAGTGATCCTATTTTTCAATAAATACGCAGTTAAACTTGTGGAAAATTATGTTCATTCATCAACATTTTGCTTCCTCAAAGAGAAAAAATTTTCATTTTTTCATCCATTTGTAGTGAAATGTATATAACAACTACGGGACTACTCAACTACTATATGTAGTAAAATCTACTACTTAAAGTAGTAGTTTCAATTACATTCCTAGTTCTTTTAACTACTTATGGTAGTCAATACAATCTACCTACTACTTTTTTTTTCAGTGCAGATAAATGATTCATTTTTCAATGTAGAATATTTTTTTTACATAAAATATCACTAAAAGGGAACAATATTACAAGTTAAAGTAAAAAAGGCAATTGACGGACTGGATTCTATAAGGAGAAATGCGTGATTTAGGTTGGCCTCTGAAACGGCCGGAGATTCGCTGTATTCTGGGGCCAACTAAAGTCACGCGTATATCCTTATCGAATCAAGCTCCTCAATTTTAAATTTCAACCAATTTTCATTAAAATCGGCCAAAGTGTTGACGAGATGTGGTGTACAGGAAAAAGTTTGCCATAGACACACACACACATCTATCTAGACAGTATGGCTTAAAACTTTATATAAATTTTATTTGCGAATATTTAAATAAACTATAAAAGTTTTCCCGTGTAGTTTAGCCCAGCTTGCTAACCTTTTATAGTACCTATAGAACAAGCTTTTCTATTATATCCAACTGTAGAAATCTTGTTTTACTAAAACTTCTTCTAGACGGGAAAAACTTTATTATTAAATAAAATGTTTACATTTTTCACAACTCCATTAAATTTTTTATTTCGTCAAAGAAAAATAAGTAAAATTGGTACTCTCTAAATTCACTGATTCAAATTTAGAGAGTAGATCATTTTAACGTAACTTAAAAATTCTTTGATTTAAAAAAAAACTTGAAAATAAAATATAAAATATGCACAGATTTTAAGATAAAAAAAATGTATTTCATTTTTAAAAAAGATATTAAAAAGAAAAAACTAAATTCATGTATTCATTCTGTGCTCTATTTGTATAGAAAAGGTGAGCCAGATCAAGGTGAACACATAACGCAAGTCGTTATTCTACGTAAACACACGTGAAGAATTGTATTTTTTTCAGGTCAATAAAGCATCCCGAACAATTTTGGGGAGAAATAGCCAAAGAATTTTATTGGGAAACTCCTGCAGCAGATGGAAAATTTTTTGCTTATAACTTTGATTTAAATAAAGGTGATATTTTTATAAAATGGATGGAAGGTGCTTCTACAAATTTAAGTTTCAATCTTTTAGATAAGAACGTTAAAAATGGAAATGGAGACAAGGTAGCATTTTACTGGTAAGTTTCATTAACTTAGAAATAAAACTAAAATTATTTCAGAATAATTTGTTGAATTTTACAAAAAAATGTTTTATTTCTAGATATAATAATTCACTAAAGATCAGTTTTGTAAAATAATACATAAAAGTGGACTTTGTGAATTGATATGATTAGAAATGCAAGTTTTATAAAATTCAATAAATGTCTTTTTCTGTGAATATAAATTGTTATCATCCATAAATTGTTAATTAAGTAAAATATCTGTAATTTAGATTTTTCACCTGAATAATACGTTTTTGTGCATAATTAGGAAATTATTCACTTATTTCTTAGTAGAAACTTTTGTACACATGTGAAATAAATAAATTAAGACAAGCCAAGTCCTCTTTCTCTTGATTAAATTAAAAGGAGAACCACTGAAAGCAAGTTCATTATAATACAAAATAAGCTGATCATTAGTAGACGCAAGTCATGTTGAATAGTAAGACTGCATAATCTATACATATACAAAATTGAAGCGTTGCTCGAAAAATGCATTACAATACTTTTTGGTTAACAGAGAGGTTAATTATCATTTTCTTGACATTTATATTTAATCAACATTAATGTCACCTAAGAAATTATAATTACATATTCATATATACCTATATATGTGATCAAACTCAATGTAGAACAATTTGTATATACATATAGGTATAAGTGAACTCCTCGTTTTCTGAGATAATAGTTATTTATCAAACAAGTGCGTAAAGTAGGTGATTATATGAGTGGGATGTTTACACCACGAGCCGAAGGCGAGTGATGCATATCACACGAATGTATCACGTTTACACACGTGTGTCATTCAAAATTTTTTGCAACAAGAAGCTTCAAAATTGAATGACAAAATCTCTTTTTATTTCTCTTGTAATAAGATTTCAGAAACCATTTTGGACTTTCCTAATTCTAGGGGTTTGTGTTTATATAATTATGTATAACAGAACACGCTGCATGTTTTTTGCAGGTTATATATATATATATATATATATATATATATAGAATGAAAGAATTATATGTTGCGGTTATATAGTAAATAGATAGTAAAGTTTCAAACAAATTGACAACCAATTAAAAAATGAATTTCATAATAGTAACTATATCTAGGAATTTCAGATTAAATTCACTTAATCTAGAAATCTAGTGAAAAAGAATATTTAACATATGTATAATACAATCTGTGAAATAAAATAAAGCAGTGCATAAAAAAATGACTTCACGCACTGTTCCTTAATTTACTTTACGCACTGTTAAAAAAAGTGGCACTTGATGCATAGTTTTTCGTGTGTAAAATTCAACTTTAGAAGTTAGTGTTGCAAAAAATATTTAAAAGCACTTGCAATAGTCTACAGTAGATACAGTTGGGATACATATTATGTGATCATTTTTGGGATAGGTATTGCAGCAAAGAGTCACATATCCGTACTGTAGACTATTATAAACACTTAAATAAATATTCTTTCTCATAGTATACGCACGTACTTGTGCATACATATTCCACCCACTTTGCAGACAATCTTGCAGCAAGCTTGCAAGTAGTGAAATGTCCTCACTCTGCAAGCTTACAAAATGTGCTAACTGGGCATAAACACACTACAAAAACTGATGTCTTGAAATACGACATCAAGTGTCTTACCATAAGACATTTAGCGTTTTAAGGCAGCAAAATAAGATATTTTTTGACGTCTTAAAAAGCTAAATGTCTTACGATGAGACACTTGATGTCTTAGTTTCAGCATTTGCAGTGCTATAATTATAAACGCAATATTATTTTTATGTTTTAGGGAAGGAAATAATCCAGAAGATTACTCTCGTTTGTCCTATAGAAAGCTTTTACAGGAAGTTTGTAAATTTGCCAATGTGCTCAAGTCCAATGAAGTCTCGAAAGGTGATCGAGTTGCTATTTACATGCCCATGATTATGGAACTGCCTGTTGCAATGTTGGCCTGTACTAGAATTGGTGCTGTACATAGCATAGTGGTGGGAAATTTATCATTTTTAAATTTAAAACTCCTCTAATTTATCTTTTTTCTTGTAAATATACAATTAAATTTACAAACTTGTTGCATTATTATTTACGTTTGATATAAATAATTGACAGTTTGGAGGATATTCTTCTGATTCATTAGCAGAACGTATTTTAGACTCAAAAGCAAAGGTTGTAATAACCGCTGATGGTGTATGGAGAGGAGAAAAACTTTTATTATTAAAGAATATATGTGATGAAGCTCTAGATAAAGTGAAAAAAAGTGGCCATGATGTTGAGAAATGCATAGTTGTGTCACATTTAAAAAGGATAACCAATGCTCAGTCTAAATTTGAAAATAGTGGTAAGATGTAATTGTAAATATATATACACATATATAATAAACATTTCATGAAATGTAGCCACATTGTTAAGAATAAATATTCTGCTTTTAAGAATTTGTGATATTTGCTATGTCGTCAAAGTGAAATTTGTATACACATTTCATGAAATGCTAACTTTTTATATATATATTTTGTAATTTCAAATTGTGGGGTCCCATGCAATAACACATTAGGCGCGCCAACTTTTTATTTTCTACTTATAGTATTGGTCAGACAGTGTATTAGTTTACATGCTTTGTCTGACCTTTACTGTAAGTAGAAAAAGCAAAATTCGCGCGCCTAACGTGTTTTGAATTGGACCCCTCAATTAGCTCATGCATTTCACGAAATGTCAAAATATTCTAGAAAGATGTAGTGAAATAAATATTTTATTTGCACTCCGTTAGCAATTGCATGGAATTTATAGACATATCTATGAAAATTAAATTCTCAATTGAATTTTAAAAACAAAAGAATATTTTTCAGGTAAGACAAATGGTGTTAATAAAGAAAATAAAAGGAGTAATTCTAATGAATCCATCACAGCTTGGAATGAAGAGAGGGATGCATGGTGGCATGAAGAAATGGAGGATGCAGAACCAAGCTGTTATCCAGTTTGGATGGCGGCAGAAGATCCTCTCTTTATTTTATATACAAGGTGTCTTTCTTATTTCTATGTTGAGCATTAATTTTATTATTTATGAAAAAATACTTTAATTATTATTGTGGTGGGAATTTTCGCTATTTTTTATTGTGTCTTAGCGGCTCCACGGGAAAGCCTAAAGGTGTTCTTCACACAACAGGAGGCTATTTAATATATGCAGCAACAACATTCAAGTATGTTTTTGATTATCATCCAGGTGATGTTTATTGGTGTACTGCTGACATTGGTTGGATCACAGGACATACATATGTTGTTTATGGTCCTCTTGCTAATGGAGCAACTTCAATTTTAGTGAGTCTTTACATATTAGAATAATTGAAAGTTCAAGTTGCACGTTATTCATTATTAATTTCTTAACAGTTTGAAGGCACTCCTTTTTATCCGAAGAACGACAGATACTGGTCTATAATCGACAAGTACAAAGTAACTCAATTTTACACTGCTCCAACTGCAGTTAGATCCCTTATGAAATTTGGCGATGAACTCGTCAAGAAACACAATCTTGATTCCTTAAGGGTAAAATGCTTGATAAGATTGTTATGAAAAGTCATGAAAAGTCATGAAAAGTTATAATAATTATATATTCTAAATTTATAATTAAAAACAATGTACGTATGTTGTCTGATTTCACGCAATAGGTGCTTGGATCGGTAGGAGAACCAATTAACTCTGAGGCGTGGCTCTGGTTTTATAATTTAGTTGGGCATGGAAAGTGTAGTATAGCCGACACCTTTTGGCAAACAGAAACAGGAGGTCATGTTATAACACCACTTCCAGGAGCAACACCAATGAAACCTGGTTCTGCTGTAAATAATCTTTCTCTATAGTTGCTTTATATCATTGAAGCAAGACAATATTATAATAATCAAGTACAATTGTTTCTTTTAATTGCAGACTTTTCCGTTTTTTGGAGTTTTGCCTGAATTGCTTGATGAAGATGGACACATAATAGAAGGGGAAGGTGAAGGTTATCTTGTTTTCAGAAAACCTTGGCCAGGAATGATGAGAACGCTTTATGGAAATCATGAACGCTTTCAAACGACTTACTTTGATAGATTTCATGGATTCTATTGTACAGGAGATGGTGAGAATAGCTTTTGTAATTCAATCATTTAATTTTAAAGATTCAATTATTTGGCAAATGGATTTCTAAAATTAATTCCAGCGTATTTTGCATCTTTACCTAATTCTTCTTCAATTCGAATGATTTGATTGTACTTGACCATCCTCTCAGTTTGACAAAGACCCCCAATCTTGATTTGACCGCAGGAAACTCCAACAGAAAAATCAGCTATGAATGTATCTTCAGTTTCTCCATAACCAGCAGAAATAACAATTGCCCATCCGTTGATTCTAGCCATTTTAATACAGTTGATAGCTTCAGTGATGGTTCCAATTTGTACAAGTCGAACTAATAAACAATTGGCAACTTGCTTTTCAATTGCTTCTTCAATTCTCTCGATATTCATAGCAGTCAGATCATCTGCAACAACTTGGATAGATTGATTGTCAAACATTGTCCAACCGTCCCAATCCTCTTGATCAAAAGGATCCTCAATAGATATAATATTTGGAAATGATGTTAAAAGTTCCACGTGCAAGTCCTTTAAAGCTTCTGTTTCAAGATAGTCATCCGGATCAGAATCTTCTGATTTAAAAGCGAGATCGTACATTCCTGAATAAAACAAGTTTCATTTTTTTTAATGACATATATTTAAACATAATATAAAATAAGTAAAATAAATCATTAATAATAAGTATTTCTCATTCTCATCATTAAAATTTGGAAAAGAATCAGCGTTCAATTAAAAGCTCTTTATCGATTTAAAGTTTGTATTTTTTCTTTTAATGTAGATTGTTTTTGTTCTTTATTTAAAAACTTTTAGAATGGTTAATTTTATGAAAGTATGTAATTGAAACTTTCAAAATTTTATTGAAAGTAATAAAGTAGAAAAAAAATTACCATTTTTATTAAAAGAAGAAGCACCAATATCTAGAGCTAATTTGACTTTTTCTTCATAACCTGTACTTTTGATTGCTTCATCTATTAAGGATAATACTTTTTCATTACTGTCAAATTCTGGAGCAAAAGATCCTTGAGCATTATGAAGAAGTGGTATTTTTATTTCCAGCTCTTCTGCAATTTTCTTCTCCACCTCTTGGCAAATTTCTATTCCCATTTTCATAGCATCTACAAAACTTGAAGCTCCTATAAAAATTAAATTTGAAAAATTAAATATTTAAGAATTTTATACATTTATCATCTGTATATAAACCATTTTTATATATACCTGTCGGCATAATCATAAATGCCTCAAAAGGTAGAGAGTTATTGTCAGGTTTTCCACCGCTGATTACAGTGAAAATAGGAACAGGAATATATAATTCACCGTTTTCAGCTAATTGAGCAATATATTTATAAAGTGGTAAACCTTTTTTTGCAGCACCTGCTTTGCAACAAGCAATGGAGACGCTCAGTATTGCATTTGCGCCCAGATTTACTTCATTTTCTGTAGCATCAAGTTTCATTAATAACGCATCTATTTCTTTTTGCTGACAAACATCCAATTTTGACTTTAAAATCTCAGGAGCTATTATGTTATTTATATTGTTCACTGCCTTTAAAACTGATGGACCATTATTATAAGAGATATCATTTCCATCTCTAAGGTCTGCATCTTCATTTGCATTTGAGAATAAGGTGCAAGGAACTGATGATCTCAGTAAACCAATATCTATTATCACATCAACTTCTAGTGCAGCAACTCCTTGAGAATCAAATATTTGTCGAGCTCTGATTTTTAGAATTGCCATTGCTCACAACTTAATATGTAAAAGTCTTTATGAATAATAATAGACAAGACGTATTATTAAATATTCGAATGCCAAATGTATGTTGTTTAATCGCACATCAATGATGATTATCAATTATTACACATTATGAATGAATGAAGCAGCTAATTTAACTATCGATCGATTATAAATAAGGAAATAACAAATGAAGTCTAATAATATTGTTCTACTACTATTATTCTGTCTTTTCGCTTCAATTTAATTTGATTTAATTATATATGTAGAAGCAATTAGTTTGAATGAATAAATTATTATTATTATTATTATTATTTAGAAATATAAAATTGTTATATGTATTTACAACAATTTTTCAAGGAGCGAGACGCGATGCAGATGGCTATCTTTGGGTGACGGGTCGAATTGATGATATGTTAAATGTTTCTGGTCATCTGATGTCTACGGCTGAAGTAGAAAATGTATTGGCTGAGCATACTTCGGTAGCTGAAGCAGCTGTTGTCAGCAAACCACATCCAGTTAAAGGACAGTGCCTTTATTGCTTTATTACTCCAAACGATAATGTTACTTTTGATCAAAAATTACAAGATGAATTGAAAAAGAAAGGTGATATTTTCTTTCTTAGATTTATACGGATTATTGTTATTATTATTATTATTAAACTAGATTCCTAAATAGAAAAATGCCGATTAATTTCTTAATGAGAGATGACAGGCAGGAGCCAATGGGGTCTCGGTTTGTATTTTAGGAATTCCTATATAATGTGATCATCCCGGGGCTGGCTCCTTCGTTTCATTCTCCAATCAACCCAATTGGGTCGAATTTTCTGCACAGCTTTTTATAAATGTGATAAATTATCCTAATTTTTACGTATCTTTTTAGTTCGCGAGAGAATTGGCCCTTTTGCCCAACCAGATGTAATTCAACATGCACCTGGTTTGCCGAAGACAAGATCTGGAAAAATTATGCGTCGCATTTTAAGAAAAATTGCCATTGATGACCGAAATGTTGGAGATACTTCAACACTAGCCGACGAAAGTATCGTAAATCTTTTATTCCAATTGAGGCCATAAGTCTAAAGTCTTCTTCTAGTCCTCCAAGAAATATTGTAATAGTTTATTAAAAATTATATTTTTAAATAGGCATAAACAAAGGAAAAGCTTACCAACACTAATTTTTTTACAACGGAACATGTTACTTTAATTTTAGCCAAATTTTGAAACATTTGACATTGCACACGTAGACACTAAACTTAATAAACTTAAAATATATATTTGATTTTAAATTATTAAAGCAGTTAAAATTTTGCCTCTGCTTTAGTGTTTCACATACTATATAGGCACTTAATGCATTCATGCATGTAAACATTAACAACTGAACGAATAGTTTTGGAGCTTTTACTGTTTTTTGTTTAATAGTAAAACATATAGAAAGTCCTTATTTATTCCCAATACTGAGATTTAAATTATCATATAATATATAGCTATATGTATATGCAACAACAGCTTTATGCAAGCACAATATTAAAAATGGATTTCTAAAATTTAAATTAGTGAAATCTATACTATTTACTAGAATTGTCTAAGTATTATCAGTTGAAAGTATATAAAGTTTAGTAAATTAGACTATACTAGATTTTTATTATTTTCTTATATCTAGCTAAACAAAAATTGAATATTTATACGATACTTATTATTACTGAAATTTATCTATTAATATGATTGGAATTTTCTCATTCTAAATAAAACATGCACATATTATAATTTGTTTTCTTGATTAAAAGTGTTGACTTTGAAGTCAAATAAATATTTGCAAAATGACAAACAATACGTAAGCATCTATTTTACTGAATTAATTTTCAGTACATGAATAGTCATGAATTCTCATGACGATACTTGTGCAACTTTATATATCTGTATATGTTATTATTATAGTTTATATACAATTCTAAATAAATTGACACATATGCTGAAATAAGAATGTTAGTCGTAATTAAAGATGCATATTACAAATATGTAATATGTATGTACCTACATATTATAATGTAAAACAAGTGAAAGTTAAAAGTCAAATGTAATAATGATATATAATTTATAAATTAGGCAAGCACAACGACTCGACAGCATTATAAATATGTAAAATAAGAAACAAAATATAATCGTCGATAACAAAATTTATAAGAATTTTCGCGCACTTATTTAAGCACTTACTGTATATTTTATTAAATTTATAAATAGCTAAAAGGCGCATAAATATGGCCATCCAATTGCCTCCTGAAAAGTGAGATGTGAAAAACTATACATATCATTCCATGCGGAACAAATATTATAATTAGGTGTGATATATTGTTTAAGGAATGCGAATCTACGAATACATGTGTAAAATATGTAATGTTATATATTGTATGTTGAAAAATATATACTTTATTGTTACGTTAAAAATAGTTTCATTCCGAATAATATTATTAAAAAAAATTATTGTTCCATTTAAGATTCTACATTTTTTATAATAATACATTATTAGAAATACATTAGAAAATTAATATTTTGTTTTATGTATCAATTATATGTCAACTCTAATCATGTTTTTATTCTAATTAAATTTTTAAATTTAAATTGCTAGATTTTATTCTTGGTTAAAAGAAAAGTAAATAGTTTTAACTGGAGATCGATATGGTATACATAGGTACATATTTACGTATGTATAAAGTATATATGTATATGATGTAATGTTGTCGATAATATGTTGCTTCTTTTATATTATTATTATTTTGTAATTTGCTCATTAAAGCAAATGAAAAAGAGGCAAGATAACGAAACGAAATGTAAAAGGGAAAGCGTATTATTTGGACAACAAACAGTACATTTTTTAAATCTAATGGTTCTTGGACACAAATTTCTGACTTGATGCGTTTGCGCATTATGCTTCCCAATCAAACTTGTCAGATGAAGCCTTGTATTGGTTTCAATAGGTATGTAGGGAAATATAAAAGAAATTAACTTATACATATATATATATAAACACAAATGTGTATGAATGTGTACATATTCTTGTCTTAAATTAGTGTAATTTAGAGTGTAACTATCATTTTTAAATACTGGATAATTAAAAGTTGACCAATTTCTTATCACAGCTGATAATTGTAAGAATTACAACTTTTGTCTATATATATATACATATATACGCATATATCTCATCAGTTCAAATTAAATTAAAATAATTTTCTGACATCAGTAATAGGCACGAATGATACATGTTACTCTGAAATATTGTTATTATTATTTTACATGAATTTTTTGGCTTCGTGAAAAACGTGAATATAATAAACAGAAAAAATATGTCAAATACAGATGATTATTATGAAACAGTCATTCAACTTGTGAATAAAGCTGGAGAGGTAAATTATTGATTATTATATCTGTAGCTATTAATAAAGTTGTACATATCAATTATAGGTAATTTTAAATTTTATTAATTTTACTCAAATAAAGTTATCAATTAAGTACAAATTTTTAAATTATATATCGCATGACTTTATACGTATATATGCGTACAGAGCATGTATTAATTTTATGACTCTAAATTAACATAATTATATTTATAATTAAAATGCTTGAAAGTTATAATTTATATATTTAACCGCCTTTATAAAAAGTGTTGTGACGTTGGATATGGTGTGTATTATAATAATAAATTTGTTGCAGCTTATTAAAAATAATATCTACAAACAGAAAAATGTATTAATAAAGTCCTGTGATGTGGATTTAGTGACAGAAACTGATCGTCAGGTTGAAAGGCTTTTAATAGATGGAATAACAGCAAAATTTCCCAATCATAAGTAAATTTAATACATAAATATACTTAAACATTTCCTTATTCGAAGAAAAATTAAACTTTCTTATTTTCTATTAACAATGTATAAGAGCTAAATAAAAATTATTATTTTAATTTAATTTTGACATATTATTGATTCACAGAAAACAAGTAATGCCCAGATATTTCTAGAATAATTTAATGTGCTCAAAGTATTATGCCAAGTATGATATTGCATAAAGCAGAAAGCTATAAAATTACATTTAATGATATTTTGAAAAACTTAAATTTTACAGATTCATTGGAGAAGAGACGACGGCAGAAACAAGCAATAAAATAGAATTAACAAATGATCCCACATGGATTATAGATCCCGTAGATGGAACTATGAATTTTGTTCATGGATTACCTCATGTTTGTATTTCAATTGCTCTTTTAGTGGATAAAGTTGCCGAAATAGGAATTGTTTTCAATCCAGTTTTGGACCAATTGTTTACAGCTCGCAAAGGGAGAGGAGCTTTCTTAAATGACAAAAAAATTAATGTTTCTCAAGAGACAGGTATAGATGTAAATGATCTGTTTATTAAAACACATTATTTTGAAGAACACGCTTATTGTGTTTATAGGAAATTAAAAAGTTAAAAGTTTAATCAAGTTTTAGTCAAAATATTATTATATGAAAAGGATATTTTCTAATGACTTTTCTTTTACAACACAGAACTAAAAAAGGCCCTGATCATGATGGAAATGGGAACTAGTAGAGATGCCGAAAAAATGAAAACTCTCATAGAAAATATTACTATATTAACACCTCTCATTCATGGGTAAGTTACAATAATTTTTCATCTGAATAATTTAAATTTTATTTAAAATATTTACAAATGCAACAGTGTGGCCGCAAGAATTATATCCCTTAATATCCCTACTGACATTGTCGTGAATTTCCTTGATGTAAAATTAGTACTAGACTAGTAGTACTAGGTCCATTTCTTAAATTTATTGACTTGTGGTCACTCTGAATACATTCTATTTAATTGAAATGCTCATTTCAGTGTGTATTTACAGAACCCGAGCTTTAGGTTCGGCAGCATTAAATATGTGTATGGTTGCTATGGGAGGAGCTGACATTAATTATGAGTATGGAATTCATGCCTGGGATATTGCTGCTGGAGATCTTATAGTCAGAGAAGCTGGTGGTGTCTGCATTGATCCAGCTGGTACTCCTTTTTTTTAATGATTACAAGGGAAAGAGAAACCTTTTAGCGGATGTACGATCACCTAACAATCTTAACTTTGCAATGCTTCCTTTAAAAAACCAACACTTTTCTAGGAATAAGTTTCTCTTTATTACAATCTGTGAGAATCTTGAAACACATTTGCTTATCGGAATCTGCTATTTCTTCGCTCTTTGGTTTCTCGATTAAAATAATTATATGCAAAATTTTTAAGTATACACAATGCGTCATAATGAACATTTTCTACTTGAAATTACATCAAAATTTTTGATTCTTTAAAACCAGATAAACTTGGTTACAAACTTCTAATTTCATGACAAATTTTAATACATTACCTTATTAATTTTGTCAGTTGTTAACAAGTTTCATTTTTCAATTACTCTATTTATATACAAATGACTGCATTATTTATTCATTTTTGACAGCAATTTATGCCTATGCTTGTGTGTGTGTGTGTGTGTGGAATTCATAAAAATAATACGAGTCTACTTCTATTAACATTAAAAATATTAATGTTTATAATAATCTTTTTAGGAGGAGCATTTGATATTATGAGTAGAAGAGTACTGTGTGCATCAACCATGTCTCTGGCTCTACAAGTATCCAAGATTTTAGTACAATATTATCCTGATCGAGATTAGATTTCAATATTATTTTAATTATTAAAATTGTTAAATATTTATTTACATTTTCAATTTCATTTAATCAAAAGTGCAAAAAATATTGAAATTATTACAATAAATTAATTGCCACAAACATTATTTTTTTAGTTAATTATATATTTCTATATGGATGGGATTATTTTATAGAATCATTAGATACTTTCGTATCCGACTGTTGAAATGTTTATTGAAACAATATTTCAACATTTGTCAGTTTGTTATTTAATTGTATAAAATTTGAAAAAAAACATAAGATTTTCTTCTCCATTATTTCCTTGCTCTGGTTTTGGTTCTTCCATATCTGAAAGCTTACAATTAGCGTAATTAATTTTTTTTTGTTATTAATAGTGAACATTTGTCACAAATTTTGCTCTACATTTCGAATGTTTAAATATAGAAGAAAATAAAATAAATGTGTTGTATTTAAGCAAATGTATATATATTAAAAAGTTTTTAAATTGCACACTTATTTTCATTTTTGAAATTCTTGGAAGAAAATGATTTATAATTTTAATTGAATTTCACTAAAGTAAATCAAGTTAATGTTATAATCTTACCTTGTTACAACCATACCTAATATTGCAAGTGTAAAACTTGAAATGTAAATTTAAGGCCCAGCATCAATTCAGTAAATTGAACTCAAGATTTCAAGTTGCAGTTAAGGATGTCTTGGAGACGTAGATCTTGCTGACTTGTCACCTCACCCGAATCCTTCTTCTCTTCCAAACTCCTTCCCTCCCCACAAGGAGGGCTACAAGTGAAACATTACCAAATTGTTAATTAGAATAATTATATTAATTTTAACCTTGTTGATTCTTTAGTTCTGTACATATATGTATGTAAAAGAATGTGATTTATATTTAGTTGTATTATATTTAAATTTTCCAACTTGTGATTAAATTCGTGAATGGTTTTAATTAAAATTAATCCTTTTTTTCATTCATTAAAAGAGACTTTGTTCCGTAAAGGTGTTCTTGTTATTAAATTTTTATAAACATACAAAATCAGTGTAATAAAGTTTGAATACTTTTTATATGGAATTCCAACACAATTAACTAAACTTTGACAAGCCTACATATTATAGTATAGCGCCGAGTAAAATATAATAACTAACGATAAATGAGTATGGGTATACTAAACATCCCATATAAGGCACTCCCCATGAATACCTTGCAACGGGAACCACGCTAAAGGCTCTTGTTAGGTCCGCCCTTACTTATAGCTGATTCGAAATGACGACACATCTGAAACATAAGCAGCCTCGTATAATCTTGTCACCTTTCAAATATTTTCGAAAACCATTTTTTCCTCTCACTGAATATTGCATAATCGCAAATATCAACAAGATATTATGGAAATTTATGAAGCCAAAAATAATTATTTTTTTTTTATATTATTGAAAATTGAAATTAAATCTTGGTGTTAATTGCGACTAAAAATGTTTTATCAAGTACTATTTAAGAATATTAATGTACTTTTTTAAAAAAAGGGAATAATTTGGTTTATGTGTAATATAAAGAAGCGAATTTAACTTAAAACAACCGTTAAAAGATTTATGAGAAGACTTGATAATCTTCAAGCATGCTTTGTTTTATTTCAACTGCAGTACTATTTACTATAGAAATTTAACTTTATGAGAATATACTTCATAATCTTCAAGTATGTTTTGTTTTATTTCAACTGCAGTCCTATTTACTATACAAATTTAACTTTTTAATACACCAAATAACTTTGTCGCTAAATTTTTAGATAAATTCATACGTAATAATGTCTACTTGACTCGCTTTAAAAAAAAAATTAACAAAAGATTATGAGACTGCTATGTCATTTAATTATTATTAATTAAAACACAATAATTTACAATTTTTTAGAGATACTGAATTTATCTCAATTAAAATACGAAAAGTATAATCACTAACGAATTATCGTAGTACAGAGATTTACAAAAAACATTCATAATTAGGGAAAATGTTGCCCTGAAAAAATTATTTACCATTATGCCATTTACTCAATTGGGAACTTGGATAAAAAGGCAGATATAATATCAATATTATATTTTTCAGCCTTTTTAACGCGAGTAGAAAGTGCTGCTAGCAGCTTTGTAACTGTAAGATTTCACCCTTTTTAATCTCTCTTGAGCCCTGTATCCTTTTTCGCTGAATTACGCAGATATTCTCCTGGAGGATAATAAACCTGGAGTGAATAAAAGCTTATTGTTGATCAGCAACTGACGGCGACATTAATAACACTCATTAAAAATGTGCAAATTTAAATTAATGAAATTCCATCGCGGTAGGCGCCCGGGTCAGGGTTACCTAAATCTTTTCTTGTATAAAAGGATGAGCCAAAGCGTGATTGACAGTAATTCTTTTTCCAGCATCCAACATCAACGTCCTCTCTAGTAGATCTTTAAGCTGTGATACCTTTCGACTCTGTTCCGATGGCAGTGAATTTCCTCCCAATTCTGTATTGAGGTCCCGCGTAGCTGATAACGTGGACATTATTACGATCTTTTCCTATCGGGAGCAAAATGCAAAATGTTTTTAAATTTACATTAAACAGCATAAATACATTAAAACGCGGTATTACTATTTCATTAAAACTAACGTAAAATAAAACTTTGACTTACCCCTAGATCAAGTCAGAGATAAAAAATAAGATAATGTAACTTACCCGCTCGGTAACTCTATCAACTTCATGATAGAGAAAATTGCAGTTGGAGTCAAAATGTTGATCCTTGAAAGAACCTTTCCTAATTAATTTATTAGGCATTTTTCCTTTAAGGTCCATAAAGAATTTTAACATCTGATTATTAGTTTTTCCAGAAAACATGATTTTTCCAGTATATAATTCATAAATAGTACATCCAACGGACCACATATCAATACCAAAATCATATGGTATGCCGAGAACTAAAAAACGATCCAATTACTTTTTACCCAAATAACAAGAACATTATTATATTATTTAATAATTAAATAATATTTTTAAATTAAAAAACTTACTAATTTCAGGAGCACGGTAAAACCTCGATACAAGGTATGGTGTTATCTCGTTTTCGTGTGCATGTGATGCTGAGCCAAAATCACATAATTTCAACACTAACTTGCTTTCACTGACTAGAATATTATCAGGTTTAATATCTGCATGCAATATATTTGCTCGTTTTAACAATTTCAATGCTAAAAACAACTGCTGAGTGTAAGACCTTACCGCTTTTACATGTAGACCTACATCCTTACCATATTTTTTCAAAACCTAGAAAAAATAAATTTCTTGTACTATTTATTTAATACAATTATGAAAATTAATTGCATAGTATTTTATATTTACGTAAAATAATTCAATAAAATATAAACTACCATACCTCTCTTAAATTCATAGCTAATGGTTCGAAAACCATACACAAGTGATTTTTATGGAAGAAATGTCTAAATAATCGTAAACAGTGAAATCGATCTTCTGGATCAGCGTCATTAAGTTTTCTTAAAATTTCCAATTCTTTTAAACCGGTTCGGTGCCTGTGAATAGTTTAATAGAAGAATAATGTTTATCATTAGTAAAATAAATCATTATATTATTATGGAAATTAAAATTCAAGTCACTGAAAGAAAACTTACATAATTTCGTTGTTCCTAATTATTTTTACAGCAACATCGAGACCACCTCTAGCATTATCTCTTGCTCTTACAACATTACTGAAAACCCCTTGGCCTGTGTACCCATAAACAACGTAACGAGAATCTAAGGATTCTCCCACACGAACTCTACAAAAAATACCTCATTATTAAACATTTATTTTTAATATTTTATTAACAAAAAGAAATATATATATATATATATATATATAAATTTAGCTTACTTACCTATAATAACCTTCAGCGTCATCCCAGTTATCCGTAAGACTGGGATTATCTGGTCCTCCATGACGTTTTCCTTCAACTGTAGGGCTCTATAACATATCAAGATATTAAAATTATCTATTATAATTATTAATCATACTTAAAAGTTGGTAAAAGTCGAAAAACTTACGTTAAAATCGCCAATATTATCCACTTCAGCAAACATATCCCACTCATTAGATTTCTTTGAATTTTGTTTATCATCTAACTTAGTTTTATCAGTGGTTTCTTCTTGTTTGTCCTCTGCGTTTTCAAACCTGGATTTTCGCTTTTTCACGTTTTCAGGAGACTTGATTTTATGGGGTAATGGTGGTGTATGACTTTCTGAGGTAGAACCGTTATTGTTGCATGCTATATCGATGAATTTTGGAGACATATTTGATTGAACTTCTGACCTAGGAGTTACTGTTGCATTGATGTCAATAGAGAGATTGGAATCTTCGTTTGGTCCACCTAATCTCTATAAGACAATACACATTTTTTAAATTATTTTACAAAGTTAAATTAAAAAAGCTCATTTAAATATGCAATTCTTCATTAAATTATTTATATTCACCTTCAACAATTCTTCTCTTTGCTTTCTTCTTCGTTCAATAATAGCCTCTTCATCTTCTTCTTCTTCAATATCAATATCTTTGATTTCTTCTTCACTTGAACTTTCCGAACGTTCGATTTTCAGTCCTTCTGATAAAGAATCTTTGTATTTGTCACTACGTTCCTTTTTTCCATTCCTATCTCTGTCTCTGTCATGATCTCTGGCATGACGATCTTTATCTTTACGACCTCTAGATACAGATGCAGATCTAGATCTTCTGTATCGATTATTGCGATCTCTATCTGTTCGACTTCTAAACGGACTGCGAGATCTTCTTGTACTTCTGGAACGATCTCTAGTTCTGTCGAGATTTCGATTATCTCTTCTATCTCGATTTTCAATAGTATCACGACTTGCAACCTTCTCTCGTCCAACGTATCGGTCTTTGCTATGTCGATCACAATCACGACTAGTGTGACGATCTCGAGCAACAAATCTATCTCTACTATCTCTCTTATCATGATCTTTATTAGTAATTCTATCTCTGCTTGGGCGATCGTCTCGCTTGAGAGTTTGATGCCTGAAATCTGTCCTAAATTCTTTGGATTTCGAGTCTAGCCTCGATCTCGCATTGTGATAGTCTCCTTCCCTTTTCCTATCATCTTCTCTGTAATATACATTATGACTTAATTATTTAACTATAAACTTGAATATATCAACAAAAAGAAAAAACAATTAACGTACCTCTTCTCATGTTCCTTTTTACGTAATTCTTCTTTTTTTGAAGCATCCTTTCGCTTATCTTCCTCAATTCTTTTTCTTAGATCATCTTTCCTATCGTCCCGAGATTTATCAATTACTTTACGTATCATTTTATCATCTTTCCTTAAGTCATCTCTTTTTACATCTTCTCTAGTTCGAAATTTGTCATCTCTTTTTCTATCAATGTCTCTCCTCCTGTCCTTGAGGTCTTCTCTAGTTCTTCTGTCCCTCGTCATATCAACTACAACTCGTCTTTCAATCTTTAGCATCTTTTTACGCTCTCTACTTGCTGATCTACTTCTATGACGTTTTTTAGAAATACTCTCATCTCCACTATCATCCTCTACAAGTATTACGTCCGGAGTGTCCACTATTTTCCCTTTATCAGATTCATCGGAAAGATATTGTACTAGGCACGCCTGAAGTCGTTCCTGAGAAAGTAAATATGATTATATTCCAAGTCTAATTTTTATTTAACTAATAGTATATTATGTTTAACCTTTTGTTTCATTAATTCTTCTAAATCAATGTCATCTTCAATAATAGTACAATCAACTTCATCTGAATCTAAATCAACAAGCTTTTCTTCTTCACTTTCTTCTGTACTTAATACTTCTAAGCAGGAAGTTTCTCGTTTTCCATTTACAACTGAAAATTTTGAATCTACTCGTTGGGCTACTTTCGTCTCAACTGTGCCATTTTCTACTTCTTTCAATTTTCTAGAACGTCTGTGTTTTCTATGTTTCTTTCTTTAAAAATAAAGAAAAATCAATATTAGGAAATATTTCAATTAAAGTAATTGATTAATTAATTAAAAATAAAATAGCATGCCATTTTAACTACAATGATAATAAAACTGAATGGAGAATAGGGCTAAATAAACTTCTAATTGAAGAGATTACTGTTGAAGTACAATACAACCGAAACTAAATTGGATATTTCTCATACGAGAAAATAACATTTGTACACTGAAGGAAAATATAAGCAACGGTAGCTTGCAAATTAATCAGAAACAACAGTTTAACCGGATAGATGCTAAGTTAATTTTGGGATGTTAAACGAACAAATTTGGATTATTCGTAAGAAACTGTTGTTTCTGCTTAATTCGAAAGCTACCGTTGCTTATATTTTTCCTCAGTGTATGTACACCATAAGCCAGGGATGTTCAGAAAGTAATTTATGCCAAGTGTCATTACACTCTTTAGGTCAATTTGGGTCCACAAAGAAACCCCAAATTTAGCTTCAAATAATGTGACTGGGCTACGGAAGTTGATTTAATGTCTCAACATAATATTAAAAGCTTCTTACCTATCTTGTTTGTCAACTTTTCCATCTTCTTTTTCCAAAGCTTTATCTCTTTTATGCTTATGGTGCTTATGTTTTCTTTTTTTCTTCTTCTTTTGTTCATTAAATATTTCCGATTCAGAATTTACTTCCATAACTTCTTTCTTAAATTCTGCCTTTTCAGCATCTGACGAACTATCATAAAATTTTTCATGTAAAATCATAAAATATATTATTTTACCAAATAATTCTTTAATTATGCTAATGTATTTAAATTTACATTTTTGCACACTAGAAGGTTAGTCAAACAAACTTATTTACTTGATATAAAAATTCATTTAAAATAATGTTAATTTTTCAGTAATAGCAGAGACAACGGTAATATAGATTTTCAGATATAGTTTTTAGTGTTGAATAAAATTTATAAGTATTAAACACAAAAGAAATTAAACTCAATATTTCAGAATTACATGTTTATAAATAATATTTTTTAACAATAAATCAACTTATGCTAATTGTTGTCAAATTAAACTATAATATTTGTATATTGCTGAAATGCAAGTTTCAACATTTTAACACATAAAGTAAATAGGACGGATGGAAACTCAAATTCACACTTGTTAGTATATTAAACTATTCTTATTTCATTAACATATAAAAAATATATTGGTTATTTTTATTTACCCCATAATGAATAAGATTCTGCAGATATATTTAAAAATTTATTAATTCACTGAATATAATATATTACACTTGGCAAATAATCAAATTTCTGTCGTCAACGAGACTCCATTTTGTATGAGAAAACAACACAAAACAACCAAATGTCAGGGTTCAATTACTAGTTATATAGTAAATTTTGTTCACTAGAAAGGGATGGGAAAGTGTCTGCTAAGCTGGTGTAAAAAATTTAGGGTGAATTCATATGGGAACAAAAACATTTCTAGGCATAGAATGAAAAACAACATAAAACAGCACCCTTAGGGTGACGTCCCATGACTGCGTTTTTCTTTGCGCTTTATCACTAGGCCATGAGTGTGCAAATGACAAACATGTATGTACTTGCGTCTCTCTTTTACTCATTATCTAGTGATAAATCGCAAAGAAAAAGGTAGTCATGGGACGTCACCCTTATGCATCTAGGTGTAATGCATTTTTCCGGGAGTGGAGGTTTTATACGTATTTTACGTCATGTATAATACATGGTATTATACGTAGAAAACTTCAAGTGATGCGTCACTGCACAACCCTGCCTTTTACTGAAAAAGCGCAATTCTCTTTCTGGTGCAAGAATGTATGTAGCATAAATTTATCTCATTCTCTCACAAGTTCTTATTATGTTATATTTATATATTTATATTATTATATTTTCATTTCTAAAACGAGAAACCTTCCTTTCTTCCACTACAGAATTTCTACTTAGCGAGTTGCTTTCTATATAATTTCACTCCATGCTTTAACATTTCTTATGGGCATTGAATAAAACTACATAGAAAGAAACTCTCTGACAAGTAGAAATATTCTAGTGAAAAATGGGAAGGCATTAATGGCCGGGACTGTATGTACAGTTTTTCACATGTAAAATATTTAAACAAACTTAAATTTTTTAGTAGAAAGAGTATGTTCTTCTATTATGTATGTGTATATTATAATTTATTACATGCTATATAATTATGTTACAAAGTTTGACTACACATTGAAAAATGACGTCACTGTTAGAATTACCCTATTGCATTGGTTGAATTCTGTTGGTAAGAAAGGAATTGATTGAGTAAAATTTGATCTTGTTTTGTGTGCAATGTTGACATTCAACATGGCGGCTGTCGTCAGTGCTGTGCTGTTTCGTGGTGAGTTTTCTAATTTTAATAGTCTTAATGAATTGTAACTTTTATATGCTGCTGTAAAATAACAATTTATAATATTATCTTTATGATTGACGACGATTTAATTATCAAACTGCATCAGTAATCATTAGTTTTAAATATTTCGAAACGTATAAAAATTGTAGTCTTAACCGACGATACTTACTGTGTAAATTGGACAATTTTATTTCGTTTTAATGAACAATATTCTACTTTTATTCAACTTTTTACAGTTATTTGATTATTTTATGAATTTTGTAAATATTATATAGAATTGCTGATTTTTATAAATTTGAAATTTAATATCATTTTCATTTAGTTTTATATTTCCAATTTCTGACCCAAAAAGCCTCATCATAACTAATGGAGTTTGTTACTCCGTTCAGTATTATGATTTAAATTTCTATATGCAACAAAAAATAATAAATGGTACAAATTAATTAATTTTTTTTCTAATTCAATTCATTTGTAGGTTTTAATTTTACCGATAGTATTTTTTGCATCGGGGATTTTTCTCTTACCAAAAAATTACATTTATAACCAATCCTAGTGTTTTAAAGCATGACTTTCACTAATTGTATTTATTTTTTATTTTGTTAATATTTTAGTATTTCATTTAATTATTAATTACATTTGCATAAATGTTTTTGCTGTTAAATGTTAAACTGTTTATAATTTTTTGTAATTATGTTGATTTTAAAATATTTGTGTCTTCTATATTTAAATTATTAGTTATCGAATTTAATTTTATATATTTATTATGCACTTGCAACCTAAAGTTTTTTTTAGCTCCTTAGTTCAATATAATTTACTCAGTTTATTTCAAAAATTGAGTTTATTAAAAATATATTTCCATGTATTAATTATGTTGTAACTTTTCACAAATATGTTATGTTTTGAATCTGCTTAAAGTTTAAAAGCAATCGAAGATAAATAAAATTTTGCAATAAAATATTTCTTTTCGAAATTTTAAAAATCCTGTCTATTAGCATACAAATTATAGATTCGAAAGCGTTTTTTATTATTAATTGGTTTTAAATTTTAAATAAATATATAATGTTTTACTTGTATTTCAATATACCTGTATTGAATATTCAATTAGTTTTTTTTTTTTTTTAATAAAAAATGATTAATTTTTATTATTGATATTGTATACTAAGATTAATTTATATTTTTGACTAAAGAGATTATGTGCAAAGTAAGCTTTTTATCATCCTAATATGAAAGTATGCGTAAAAATATAAATGAAATTAATGGAATGTAAAAAATAAACAATGTCTGTAATTGTGAGACAATTAAACATTAATGATTGTTGTTTGTTTATGTTTTCAGTTTGTGTAACTGTTAGTTTAGGACAATTTTGAAACAAACGCTCAGTGTAAATTCAAGAATTAAAAGCTGAAGAATAAAACGATAAACAATTTTTGGAACGACACAACCACACTCAGCACGCATTGAAGACATCTGAGGATTTTCAAGCTAACTATTTATCCTTTAAATTTCCAACATTTTTAATCGTTTCCTTTTATAAAGGATGACTGATGTTTAAAAAGAAACTTCGGTTGTTCTTAAATACACTAAATTGAAAAAAATTATCAAAAACAATTGTTATAAATAGAAAGTATCAACTGTATATGATGTGCTAAGAATTTTGTACACATATAGATTCATAATACTGGTATTAACTGTATCGTTCGTTTGTATATTTGTGCCGCGATACGCTTTATGAGAAGGAACTAGATACACAGCACGGTAACCGTGATTGCGGTAGAAGAATTGCTACTCTCCCCCTGATAATAATTCTTGCACATCCAAGTTGGGAGAGTAATCCTGGTGCTTTTTGATGGGCTATCGATGATACGTATTGAAATACTGCAAACACCTTCCTTCCCACTTCCTGGTCGCAAAGAAGCCTGCATTTGTGCAGCATTTCAAAGAGCCTTTCTTCCTCTGCATTAAGTTCTCGTAAAGTCGTAATAGTAAACGAAGATATAAGGTACCAAGAACCATTCTGTGATATCTATGTTAACACTTAAATAATTGAAAAGACTAAAATTTCTAAATATAAGTATATAAATAAATATATATCGAGTGAAAAACAGACGCAAAGTTATAAAAGGAATTACCTAATTGTTTCAACGATCAAGTATTTAGTAAATCTGCAAAAACAGCATCGATTTTTAATAATGTCCAGCAATCCTCAGTGGAAAACGTTCCAGCCGCCGATAATGAACTCAGATCCAGCAATCCTTGATTACAAATCTATGGCCATTACAAGTCCCAAAGCTTTACCTTTGTCTCATCAATCTACTAATACTTATCGGAATGGCACCAATTTTAGCGGTGATCATTATGCCAACTCACCTCCAGACTGTGGAAAAAACTCTTCTGTTTATGCAACTTTTCCCAATTCTCAATCGCCACGGAATGGATCCGCTAGATTTCCCATAAGTACCTTCACTGGTTTAGAAGGAAACATTGGCTTCACCGGCGAACCTGCAACCAATAATTCTTCCTATCAAGATCAATCTGCAAATCAAGGAACACGTGAAACAGGAATAATTGAGAAATTGTTGGTCAGTAGTCTCTCGTTTTCTTTTCTCTTCACTCCCTTTCATTTTAATTGACAATTCAATTTTATGTATTTTTCTCCTTTTCCTATATTAGCATTCTTACGGATTTATTCAGTGCTGCGAAAGACAGGCTAGATTGTTCTTTCACTTCAGCCAATTCAGTGGCAATATTGAACATTTAAAAATTGGCGATCCAGTAGAATTTGAAATGACATATGATCGTCGAACTGGAAAACCAATTGCAAGTTTTGTGAGCAAAATTGCCCCAGAAGTGGTGAGTTTCTCAATTTCAACCTATCATATTCATTCATTCAATTTTTTATTCCATAACTAATAATGAATGTTTATTGAATTTTGAATAGGTGTTAAGTGAAGAGCGTGTAACGGGGAATGTTACAACAGAGTTACAAGCCAGCGGTGACTCACAGGGAAGAATTAGTTACGAGAACCGAGGAGAGTGTTTTTTTCTACCTTATACCAAAGATGATGTCGAAGGAAACGTCACTTTGCGTGCGGGTGATAAGGTTTCATTTCAAATTGCTACAAATCAACGGTACGATTAAAATGAATTGAAAGTTTATCTCACATAATTTGTGGCCAACTTTCGAGAAAGGAATCTAAAAAGCAAATTACCGATTAGAGGTCACTTTTGAATTATCTGAAATGGAAATTAATTTTTATCCATTATTTATCGTATAATGACAGTTTAAGTATCAGACATTTCCAAAGAAACTAAAATTGCCATTTGGCTTCTTAGGTCCTTTTCTTTCGAATGTGTCACATTTACATTTATTTAATTTTTCTTAAGGTAATTAACATTTTAATGAGAGGATTTTTTTTAGAGGAAATTTAGGCGCTTGTCATGTGCGACTTGAGAATCCTGTTCATCCAGTACGTTACCGTGGAGTTGTGTGCTCGATGAAAGAAAGTTTTGGTTTCATCGAACGAGCTGATGTTGTAAAGGAAATATTTTTCCATTTTAGCGAAGCTAAATCTATGAAAGATGAGCTAAGATTAGGAGATGATGTAGAATTTATTATTCAGAGTCGTAATGTAAGATTATTTATAAGAACAATTTTTGAAAACATTAGAATTCCTATTGAGTAGCTGGTTCGAGGATGAATAGATTTGCAGAAAGAATTAGAATTAATTGGATTTTTGTTCATTTTAAAACCGATTTTTATAACACGGGCGTAAGTACTATTCGCACTTTATGAGAGGCAAATAAATAAACTCGTGTACAGTTGTTCAAGATTCTGTAAACTAAAGCAAATGGAACAATCAGTTGTGATTCAAGAAAGCTCAATACTGGTTCTAGTGTATTGCAAATAATTTAATTGATCTTTAACTATATTTTGTTATTTTTTGTTTGTTTCTTTAGGGAAAAGAAGTGGCTTGTAATATAACAAAATTACCGCCAGGATCTATTGTTTTTGAAGAAATAAGCACCGATGTTGTTAAGGGTCAAGTTTTAAAACCTTTGGAAAGAGGTAACTCAGCCAGACATCAAAATGATCCATTGCCAGGCAGAATACGTTACCGAGCACCAGATCATTCAGAAGTTGAAGTGCCTTTTGGAGACAAAGATCAAAAAGGCGATTTTACCCTTAGGTTTGTGTAATAGTTTCTTCTTTAATAATTATTTGAATTTACTTTTTTATAATTACGGAGAAAATTCAATTTTGAATTTACAGACACGGTGATTGGGTTCAATTTAGGATTGCTACAGATACTAGAGATCAATTAAAAAGAGCAACAGAGATATCATTGTTGCCTGAATCTTTTGCCGTCTCTGGTGAAAGACGAGAACAAGGTATGATTGCAGCTCTTAAGGATGGATTTGGATTTATTCGTTGTGTAGATCGAGACCCAAGACTCTTCTTTCATTTCAATGAAGTGCTGGACGTTGATAGGGAAATCAGTGTCGGCGATGAAGTTGAATTCACAGTCATTCAAGTAAAAATTTTAATGTACACAATTACTATAAATCACAACTTGAAGTGAATTATTAAATTTAAATAAATTTAATTTTTCAGGATCCCTCCTCTTCATTTTCTAATAGCAGACAAAGTGCGATTAGATTGAAACATCTGCCACCAGGTAGTGTTCAATTTGAAACAGTCATAGAATCAGATGTGCTGGGTAGTGTAATTCAGGATACCAATGGCAACGAACCAGGATTAATTGGTTACCTGAAGGATGGTCAGCAGAAAAGCATTATTTTCTTTATCAAGGATTGCAATCCAAAAAGTATTCCAAACCTCGGAGATAAAGTAATTGAAAAATCGAATAATAAGTTTATAATATTTTTATTAACCCACTGTGTAATTAATCGTCTCTATTGAACGTTTCAGGTTCAATTTAGTATTTGTCAAGTAAAACGAAATAAAGAACTTGTTGCCGTGGACATATCGCAACTGAATCCTACTACTAATGAAAAAACTACAAATGGAAATAAAAAGTCAAATGGACACATATACCAAGGATTTATAGCAGCACTTAAAGACGGCTTTGGATTTATCGAAACAGTCAATCACGAGAAAGAAATATTTTTTCACTTCAGGTAAAAAAAAAAAAAAAAAAGAATAAAAAAGAAAAAAACTGTTTTTCTCGCAATGTTGTATTAAATTAATTCTGATACATCTACTTATAAATGAACTTGTTTTCAGTAATTTTGAAGGAGATGCTAGTACATTGGAATTAGGTGCTGATATTGAATGCACAATAAGTTCGGCTAATGGAAGGTCAACAGGTGGATGTGTAGCTGCTGATTATGTGAAAATTTTATCCAAGGGAAGTATTCCGAGGCCAACGGTAGTCAGTGAAGTTTTAGATGGCACAATTTTGAGACCTTTGAGAAGTGCTAACCCTGAACAACATGAATATGCAGGTCTAATCAAAATAAACCCAGCGACAGAAGACGAGGAAACGCCAGAATATGAATTTGGTATTATGGGCTTAATAAATAAACGGGAACTTTTACAAATTGGCGATCCAGTTCAATTACAAGTCGATTCAGAAGGTCATGCTTGTAATATTGTTGCTGTGAGAAAAAAACGTAAAGCAACTGTGGATGCTGTTAAAGGGCCCTTTGGTTTCCTAACGTATGAAGTAGACGAAGGTAGAAAACTGTTCTTCCATATGAGTGAGGTCCGAGATCACGCAACTCTTCAACCAGGAGATCAGGTGGAATTTGTTTTGGTTACTAATCAGCGAACTGGAAAATCTTCTGCCTGCAATGTAACTCGTTTAAGGTAAAAAAAATGTTTACAAAACATGCTTTTTGGTACGTTTTCAGTATCTTGAAAGTGAGATTTTCGCACAAGTTAAATAAAAGTAAAATCATAATCTAACAAGAATTGCCAGGAGGTACAATTTATTACGACTCTCCGACGATTCTTCTTCAAAGGCAACTATCACCTTGATTAAATATCATTCTTTTTATTTTTCAGTGATGCGATTCAACAGCGACCTGAACGCTTAATTAGTAGATTGCGAACGATATCAATGGAAGATGCTGGTCCTAAATTAACTGTAGTTAGACAACCACGTGGTCCCGATGGAACTCGTGGATTTGCGCAAGAAAGAACTCAGCATATTCCTGGTGCCATTGAAGAATAATAAGATGATTATACAACAAAAAGGCCACTTATCCAGCTTGTATGTATATTATTTACTTTTAGTGTGCGCAAGTTGGCGTCGAGATTATTACGATTATACTATAATTTTAAAAGAATACAAACATAAGAATGTTTGCCAAATTGAGACTAATGTGACAACAATAATAACGGTGGTAGTTTACAAATCGGATTAAATGTTTTTTCAGCAGCTGGTGTAACATGTTCATCTGATTTAAAAACAACCATTAGAACTTGAATTTTCAAGAAACAAAAATTTACCACATTCACTAATTTTGAGTGTTATTCATTATTTAGATCAATTTAATTTGTATACATTTTCTCAAAATTTACTTTTTTCAAAAAAGAAAAAAAACATTCTTATAACACTTTTGCTAAAACTGAAAAACAATATAATTTCGATACAGTATTAATTTATTAGAATAACAATACAATTTTGACAACTGTAGTTGTTATTATTAATTGCTGCATCATATTAATTAAAAACACTTTTGAGTGGGAAACATTTTTTTAAATTCATACTGAAATTGCATTTTTTTGCGTTTTCATATAAATCTGCTTCAATATTGAAAGGGTATTTATTTATTATGTGGACTTTTTAGCGAAATTCACTCTTTTATACCAATAATAAGCATTATATACAGACTAGCTGATACAAAAAATAGTAAAACATCAGTTGTACCTCATTGTCAGTAGCTTAATGCGCTGATTTTAAACAATGTGTTCTACGAAACATTCTACCAACGAGATCTGTAAACTTTGTACAAAAAAGAAAAAAGAAAAAAGAAAAAAAATGGCCAAGCACCTGACCTATAAAATATAATTTTATTTGTTCAGCCACCATCATCGCTGCTCGATTTGTCAAAGTTCTTAATTTCTTTTTCAATAATACAAAAAAAGAAAAGTTGCCTACACATACAAGGTTCATTAAATAAAATTAATTCTATTCTTTAGATATAATTTTTAATTTTATTTATTAATTTTTTTTTAAAAAATGAAAATAGCTTAAAAAATTCATTAATATTTAATTAGAAAATGTGATATCATGTTTTCAAATAAATCAATCGAATTCCAATTTAATTATTAAAAACAAAATAATTTTCTTCATCATTTGAAACTTACATTTAGACAAGAATATTAAATTAAATCTCTCCAAAGATTATTTTTATTATTATTATTTTTTTTAATGTAATAAAAAATAAATGGAAATTAGAAACAAATCTTGCGTTTTCTGCTTTAGTTAATGCGTAATAATATTAAATAATCTTTCTTCGATTATTGATTGAAAAAAAATTTAAATTTTATACTATTGTAAAATGAGGATTAACTTTAGGTCGAAGCTATGCTCAAAGTTGTATAATTTGAAGAGACATCGGTCTATGTACTGTATAGTTTTTTGATTTATATTTTTAATAATGAGCTGGATATAAAATATTGTCTTCTATTTGATCATTTATTATTGAAATTTACTTTTATCTTTTAAAATGGATTCATACTTGAATAAAAATACACTTCTAAATTATATATACATATAATGAATGAATTTATGAATGAAGAGTTTTAAATCCTTTAAATTGTACAACGATTTTCGTGTTTTTTTTATTGCCCATGAGGCTACTTGTTTAAAACTATTAATGTGAAACATGCTAACTTATTACTTAATTTAATAAACTTGTAAAATTTATTTTATTTTTGAAAATTAAAGAAATATTTTGAAACTTCCATAAAGTAAAATAAAGTAAATAAACTTGTATAAAATTTTTATTTAATTGAAAAACAAATTTTCAAGAATTACATGTACTAACAATAATTTTACTTAATAATTATTATTTGTTTAAATTAAATTTAAAACTCAAAACATATTTTTTCAAGCAAGGACAGTTTTCAAAAGTAAAATTACATAATTACAAATTTTAAAATAAATTGTCACAAATTCTACAAACTAAATGAGTGTGGCATTATTAATTAGAAGTATAGAGGAAAAATTACAAGCACGATACAAACTTAAGCGCTTGTCCTATGACCTATACATCCAACACAACATATGAAGACATACTGTAAATTTGTTGGTAAATAAACAATGGAAGCATCAGATAACTATTCAATTTATATTTATTTCTACCTTTACTTATTGTTAGAGCGAAATTCATTTTAATTTACGGTCTACATAAGATTTATGTGTACATAATATCTATTAAACAATCTGCATCTTGAAAGAGCTTATGAAAAAAGGAAACAATTTAGACTTTATTTTTCAATTAAACAATTTTTGCAATAATATCAATTATTTTCTTAGATTAAACTGTACATATAACTTAAGTTTTAAATAAATTTCGATACCTAAGTATAATACGTCCAATTACAAGTCATCAAATGACTGATCAAATTTTAGCAGTAAACTACCTATATCGTTTACTTATTATGTTTAGTAACATTTTGCAGTATCTTGTATGGTAGGACATGATTAATTATAATGTGAAATATTATTTTTTTCTATTCATTCTTTTTTTAACAACAAAAGTTATTGTGTTCACGTATGGTACAAAGAAAAGGAGTTCAAAATAATATTTCTTTTTATGTATATTATATAGTCATAACAAATTAGATTTGAAATGAAGAAACTGATGACAATTACTTATTCAATTATCTTGCCAACTTCCTGTTGGAAACCAGATTTAGTTGTCAGGCCTATTTATGGTCTAGTTAATTGTAGTTCTTGTACTGTAGGTTTATCAATATTTACTATAAATATGCGGTGTTGGATAAAATTATTGGGAAAACAAAAGCTCTTTGCTATTTATTCTATATACTTTAAAAAAAATATGCCTTGTATATTTCTACAGAAAAGCGCAAAGATAAACGAATTTGTTTTCGAAAAAATAAATTAATAAATTTTTGTTGCGTTAGTCCATATTTAATTTAAAAAATGTCTGGTTAAGTTAACCAGAAAAGAATGTTAAATATTAAATATAAAAAAAGTTTTATGTACAATTTCTGATGATAAAAGTCACTTGGTTTTTGAAAGAGCTTTAATGATAAAATGACTAAGTTTTATGCCAAGTTGTTATAAATGTGCCCTTACTATTTTTTCTGGTTAAATTAACAAGAATTTTGGTTGAGTTAACCAAAATTCTAGTTGGTTTAACCAGAAAAAATAGTAAAAGAATATTTAACATTCTTTTTAATGTTGATATTAAAGATTATCTGAAAAGCAATATTTGTTTCTTTAAGATTTTTTCAACATCTATATTTGACATATTAAACTTTCTATTTTAACTTTATAAGCATTTATGACACCAATTAAGTCACCGTACAGTAAATCTTGCTTTTCAATCGCAAGAAACGTGTTAAATAAAATTTCTATGGTTTCTGGCACAGCGTGAGTCTCAATTTCTTGTTTTCAAATTCGTTTTTAAAGGCTTTACTTTTTTGACGATTCAATTTCTGCCAGTTTATTTATACAACATATTTTGATTAAGATTTTTGTTGATGGGTAAATTGATAATAAAAATGCATTCATGTTTCTTTGGTCTCCACTTATTAATCAGTTGTATTTTTCTAGTCTTTGGATATACTATTCAAAAGCTTAAACATAATTTGTTATGTACAAGAAATTAATTATAATTAGTCTAAAATTAATAATAAACGTTGGGTTAAAATAATAAATTGTTTTTTAGGTAAACATTTTTAATAACGATAATAATTAGCCTTAGATTTCGATGCAGTCGGTTGAATCTGTTTGATTACGGTTGTTTGAACAAGCTGGAAAATAAAATGTTTTGTTTAAACAACAGGATTCTTTAAAAATTCAATTTAAAAAAGTTTATGTCGTCAGTTACTTAAGTTGATTATTTAAAAATATCTTTACGTATACAGAATTATGCATTAATGCGTGTATTTACAAGATATATGTTTGAAAATTAAAAAGGAAACATGCAATAGATTGTTTCTCTTTTTGAAGATTGAAAGAGGCGTAGCCAGAGAAAAGAAATCAGTTTTGAAAAGCACAATTACCGTAATTTTTGTTTCGTTAAAACCACCCACAGAATTTTTTTTCTGGCTACGCCTCTAGAATTATTCAAATCATAATTCTTCTCTTTTACAAACTTTTATATGTGTATAAAAATTTATTTTATCTGTTTAATTATATAATATACTAGAACTAATAACCTTTTTCACATCTTTTCCCATAGAATCCAGTGTTCTGACAGTGGCATTTATATCCAGGTGGTATAGAGATTTGCGAGCAACTTCCTTTATTCATACATGGGTTTTTATGTCCAGAGCAATTGTTTCTATCTCCTTAGAAACAAATAAGCAAAACATGGATTTAATGAAGAAATAAATTACAATTTGAAAAACTAAAAAATAATAATTACCTCTCAGAGCTTCTTTACAATCCTCTTTGTAAAGATATCTGTACTCAGACATACATCCATATCCGTAATTACATTGAGCATTCACAATACGCCAAGCATGTTGCATTTGATCTTCTTCGCATGCTCCAGCAAACATTACTAAACAAAAATTTTATAAATTATAGTCATCATTTTTTTAATTAATCATTCAATTTTTTGTTCAAGTAAGTAAATTGAAGGAAATTTTCCAATAAGAATTGCAAAAAACTTTTCAATAATACTACAAACTCAGTCTAAAATGTTTTATCTATAATTTCTGATGATAAAAGTCTCTTGGTCATTTCATTATTAAAGCTTTCTGAAAAACCAAGAGCTCGTAGCACATTAAATAAACTGATAGTTTTTCTCTATCACAATCTATGAATATTCAGTTATTACTTTATTAAAATATTTAATTTAAATTCCATGTTGAGATTTATTAAAATAAATAATTTAGTTTCTTAAATGTACAACTCTGTAAGTCTATTCAAAATTTATTTTATTCAAGTTTTGTTATTTAATATAATCTATTTTGTTACTTAAATTTTTTAATTATCAGACATACCTGTTGTGATGGATAACAAGATGAATGCAGCAAATAATTTTAACAACATTTTAGTAGGTATTGAAGGTAAGGTACGAGAAATTATTAAAATTAAAATGAGATATCGGCGATTAAGCCTGTCTGCAAAATAATAAAATAATATACATTTTAGTATAAATAAAATATACTATTTTGTCGATTAATTATACAAGATTTAATTTTATGTAAAAAATTAGTTAATTTTAATAAAACAATTTATTCTTTTCAATTTGGTAAAGTTTTATAAAGAAACTTTTTACAAGTTAAATATATGTATAATATTAAATAAGTAATAATTTTTTCAAATAATAAATAAATACCACGTTTGATGGAATGAAATGAAGTTTAAGTTAATAGTCGTCGATATGTGGACGCGGTGCAACTAACTGTATATATCAACTAAAGCTTTATTCTTTCTACAAAACGGCGTGTGGGGTGTTGATTGTTGAATGCTGGTCCAGATGTGATATAAATACATATATACATACGTACATATATATGTATATGTATAAATACATTTTCTGATTTCCTCTCGCCACGCAACGCTCCAAAGACTGCAGCGTACATTGAGATCCTCCAACATTTCTTCTTTCACTTTTGCTGTATTTCTCATTGTTATTAATGTTTATTTCTAATTTTTCTTCTTCTTTTCAAACTTTAGAAATTATTTACACCAATTTGTGTTTTCACTATTATATCTTAAAACAATTCTTTTATTTATAATTGCATTTCATAATTTTTACAACTTTTAGTAAATAAATAAATAATAAACTAATAACAAACTTTCTGTAATTAGTAACTTTTTAATATATACATATATACATTTATACTAAAATGAAAATAATTTGTAAAACTCTTACTTTGTAAGTGAGTTAATATATGTATTAGTCAAACAGTATAGTTATTTTAATGTTTTATATGTACACTCTTGTTCAATCAATTCTAAACAAATTTAAAATATTTATTTCAAGAACAAAAACATGCAAAACTAATAATTTAATATTTAATAATATTTAATATTTAACTATTAGTTTTGTTTTGAAAATCTAAAAGTTGTTATCAACGCCGGATATTAGAGTTGAAGATAACATTTGACACTAGGACGGATGGAATGTTGAAAGAAAAATACAAAATATATTCTTATAAAATTAAATTTATGTCTCGGAATCGACAATTTTATAAAAATTTGTAATTATAATTAATATTTAAAAATACCATATAAAATACAAATGTTTTAATATTCACAATTGTATAAATATAACGGCAATGAAAAATAGTTGCCAAAGTTAAGCTTACACATATTATATCTAGTTTAACAAACTACAATCTAAAGTCACATATACATTTTGTTACAAATATTTTTCAAATATAAAAAATATCAATCATTTCATTTACTACAAAGTAGTGAAAATATTAAATCTTGTTACTTAAACGGTTGTTAACATTAATCTAAAAACGTGTAAATAGGTAATTCTTGAAATTTTGAAAATTATATACCTATACTTTTTTAATTTAAAATAAGAGCTCTAAATTTCTTCAAGATAATTTTGTGTGTCATTTTGCATTTTCAGCTTCGATGATTTAATTTTTCCATGGTGAAATTATATTCTAAAAAAAGATTGTTTTCTTATCGGTATCTAATTGTTTAGATAATTATCTATATAATTATATGTACTTGTGTGAATGTTTATATCTTACATGAATGTTTGATTGTGTTGCTGTATTACTGATCTTCGAGAATGAATTGACCCAGATTGACGAATTTCTCGTATTAAACTATCCCTCTCCTGTTCTAAGAGTGCAATTCGTTGGGTTTTTTTGTTAATTTCCTGTAATTTTTGAAATTATTGTTTTTAACTATACATATATTATAAACACATTATTTTCAAATATTAAATTTAATTATTACCTCGGTCAGTTTTTGATTTTGTTGTTTTAATCTAGAAACAATATTGTGATTTAATGAAGCATTGCTGCTCAAAAAAATATGAAATGAAAGACCTCCGCGTTCCCAGCTACTTATCAGAGCAGCCAAGTGACGGTTAACTTCAAGAACTCTTGCCTTCTGCAATTCTAAACGCTCCTGTTGAGCTTCTGTTTGTTCCTATTTATAATTTACTTTTATTAACTATATGATAAAAAATCACATGAAACTTTACATTTTTAATAATCAACAAATTATAAACAAATAGATTTATACCAAGTGAGATCCCATTTGCCCAAGGTGTTTCATTTTTTCTTGTGTCATTGAAATTTGCTTTAAATACCAAATTCTAGTTTTGTCTATAGCCGCAAGACCTTGGAGTAAAACATCTTTCTCCTGTTCAATTTGTTTCATTCTCTTCATCTATAATATTTGTAAAGTTTTAAAAGTTATATTAGTCAAAAACAATTTCTTTTAAATAAGATATGCTTTACCATATTGTAATCAATGCCATTTTGCAAGGTATGTCGTCTTGGTTCTCTTCGGCGACTTAATGACTTTTTCCCTTCAATATCAACATAATTATTCTGTAATTCCACTACTTTTTCATCTTCTAAATGCCTCACTTGTCTCAGCAAAGACTTAGATTCGTTAGGATATTTATCGGATAAATTACGTTTATCCATGCATTTATCGTCACCCATTAAAAGATTCATTTGCCAATTTTGAAGAGCAGTACGAATCTCTGATTTATCCAAATTTCTATCAGTATTTAAAGTTCTTCCGTCAGGAACAGGATTTGAATGAGGTTTTGTTAAGTTATAAGATTTAGGCATTTTATGATCATGACAATTTCTCGATTCAGTACTTTCAAACTGTGAATTTCTCTCTTTTTTTCCAGGCAATAATTGCGGCATACTAAGTGTGCGTTGTTGAGAGATGACATTATTAGGTCTAATGGTTGCTGTATTTGGAGAAGACCAGGTCGCTTTAGTATCTTCCTCAGAAGCAAGAGTTGGTGCAGAAGGGGGTCTTTTGGGTTGAGAATCATGCTTTTTGGCATCATTTTCAACTTTTATGTGCAAAAGACAAATTTTTAAACCTGCACAAAATCTATCGAAAGACAACATTCCATTTGATGGTGTAACTTTCTTCAAACTTTCTAATACACCTTTTGGAAGACCCTAAATATATGTGAATTATAAATTACTTATTCTATTCTAAATAACAGTAACAAGAATGAGTAATGCAATTCTATTTAGGTAAAAGTGTAGTAGAAATTATATAGAGTTTCAATTATTTCAATGCGAACCAATAACAAAATTGCTTAATTAATATAGAAAACAAAGTTTTAAACGCAACCCGTTAATCTAGTAAATTAAAATTTTATTTAATAAACTACAAAATTATGTGTAAAAATAAATAAGTAAATAAAATATTAAATAACATGTATCTACACCAACCATTTAAATTCCATACATTTTTCAGTGTAAAAGAAGTAATCTTATTTGAGCCATTAATTACATTAATGTTTTAAAATCTAAGTAGTACTTTTTATAGGTTATTAATTTTAAAATCTGTAGTATTAAATTTAAAATTACCTGAGCACCATCATCCCGCCAACGTTCTTCGATATCCGAAAATTTGATTAATCCAGTATTTTGATCATCCATAATATCAAAAAGCGTTTTCATTGCAGAAATAAATGATTTTGGTAAACCGTCGGAACTAGATGTTATTCGTGCCATGTTTAGATAAAAATATTTTTATTATAAAATAATCAAAATTGTTACACGTCCAATTGTCAACAGCGTTTATAATACATTTTTTAAATATTGAAAATCATTATAATTATATTGTACTACTATTTAACATCTAGTGTTCTGGATTATCAAGTGAATGTCACAACAACAATATTTACAATTATTAGGTTATCCATGATTATGTGACGAAATCACATGGATGCGTCATAATATAAGAAAGAGACAAAAATATGTGTATTATATCCATCAGGACGACGTTTGAACTAAAGGTGAAGTCACATGCATAGGATTAGAGGTTAGTGGAACAGAATAGACCAATCAGAAAATATGTTCGAATGTAACCAATTATCTGATTGGTCAATCTATAGACTTTTTCATTTTTTTTTCTGTCTTTTTCCAGCTCGTTAAATGTCGCATGAATTAGAAGAAGATAGAAATAATGAGATGAAAAGTTCTATGGCTATTTCACTAATCCTCTTTCCTCTGCCTATGCGGTACACTTAAGTGCATAAATGCCTTGTCCTCTAGGGGAATCTAGTAACTCGAAAGAACGACACATTTCTCATGTTTTACATAATTCATGACACTGAAACCTGTACTTTCTTGTGTCATGAACAACAAAAAATACAAGAAATATGCAGTTATTTCGAGTTACTAGATTTCCCTAGAGGACAAGGCATTTATGCACTTAAGTGTATATAGACTTCACCCTAAGGCCGTCTCCACACCTTTTATTCGTAGGGTACATTTACACACCTCTTTCCAGCGGTCGTCAACCATTTAAAAATTACATTGAAGTAAGAAAGACAGACTGTGTACATACATATCTCTTTTGCTTCAATTTAAATTCGGTCGTTCGACGACCGAATTTACTTGTTACTCTTGTTAACACGTAAAAAATACGTAAATGAACAATGTAAATAACGTAAAAAACCAAAAGTGACTTATCACTTCCCATCACTGATGTTAGGGTACGGTCACACTTTTTCACGCTTGCATGAATTTTTATTGCATGGCCTGTGCTTGGCATGCAGAATTGTTGTGACCGGTTATTTAATTTTCATGTGTAAGTAACGATTTTATATATTGTATCTTTTATTTAAGAATTTAAGCATTTTTCTTGTTGTAAATAGATTAAGTATAAAATATATATTTTTTTAATTTTTATTAAAATCATTTATTGTTTACATAACCTTGTTCATATTACTATTGCTAAAACTAAATTTATAAAAATATATTTCTTTATTTATAGGACAGTGAAAGAAAAGTTCATATTGAAAATTAAAATACTGATAGGAAATTTATTCTTAAATTTATTACTAACATTTTACTCGAGATTTGAAAAGTAAATTTTTATAAATATATATTGTATATGTCAGATTGGCAGTGAAGAGATTTATCATTCAAAAAATCAATCTTTATTTTTTGACGATTCTGGAAGAAAAATCTCCGTTCCTTTTTAATTAAATAAACTTTAAATTTGTCACTTTAATATTCATTTCAAAAATTGACTCTAATAGTCTTTCACAAACTAATATGTTATATATGATTCATAGAACTTACTGCTCACAATAATTTATTTTACAAAAATGCTACGATAATTAAAATTACACCTCATATACTAAAAATGAAATTTATATGAAAAGATGATTCTATTATTAAAACATAATTTTAGTTTTTCTTTCTTAAAGGTAAAATTATGACTCTCACAGAAATGGAGCCCCTAAAAATTCATTTAGATTCCCTAGAAATGGCTGGAAAAATGGTTGATAAACATATTAATGCAGACAGTAATTTTCCATCGTTAATTAATCTTATGAGATATACTGTTCAAGGTATGAAGACGTAAAATATTTAGTTGATTATATTTATTGATTAATTTTAAGTATAGATTTCATGAGAAAATGAAAAAGGAATATAAATTTTTAGGTGGCCCAACAGTTAGTGGGCTTGATGTTTATGACTATCCGAATTTAAATGGCTCTAATGTATTAAATGTGAATCACATGAAGATTCATAGTAAAATTCCCCTACCATCAGAGGTCATGGAGCATTTTGGACGTATCCTTTTAAAGAATGTTTATTGAAAATTGATATTTTTGTTATTTAAAGACAATCATTAATATTCCGAAATTAATTTCTTAATACATATTCAGATATGCAATGCCATTGTATGATGGGACTATTCACAGATATTTCAAAAGCATGGCTCACGATTGACAGCGACATTTACGTTTGGTCCTATGAAAATGAGTATGTCACATTGAAATTGTACAAATTGTGAATTAATTAAATTTATTATTTTGTATTCTAATATCCTTTAGATCTGATGTGGCCTACTTTGACGGATTAAATGAGACAATCATCAGTGTTGGTTTAGTAAAACCAAAACCAGGCATATTTCAAAGTTATGTAAAATATTTACTGATTTTAACAACTACTGTTGAAATAACTGTCCTCGGTGTTACTTTATCCGAAACAAATAATGGTAAGTTTAAGCAAAGTATGTTAAAGCTGATTGCTGTAATTTTATATTCTTCTGTTACAATTTTATTTTTATATTTTTATAGGTATTCAAGGAGAAATTCAACTAGTTCCTGAACCTATTTTCACAGTGGCTACAGATGGAATTGCTATTACAACAATTGCAAATACAAATAGTGGTAGAATTTTTCTAGGTGGCAGAAATGGATCTCTTTATGAAATATACTATCAGGTACAAAAAATGTAAATTGTCTAGAATACTCGCAAAACAATTAAAAAATATTTAAACACTTTATAATAATAATAATAATTATCATCATCATCATCATCATCATCATCATCTTTCTTTTCTAGGCAGAAAGTAGTTGGTTTGGCAAGCGTTGTAAAAAGATAAATCATTCAGAAGGACCACTGTCGTTTTTAGTGCCTTCTTTTGTTTCAATCGCTTTGAGTGAAGAAGAAGCAATTGTTCAAATATCAGTAGATGATTCTAGACACATTTTGTATACACTTGGTGATAAAGGAAGTATAGCTGTTTGGGACATTGATAATGGAAGTGCATCCAAAGTTACATCAATGTCGCAAACATCTCTTGTACAAAATTCAGTTCATATTGTTAAGTATGTATTCTTTTAATTAATATACCAATTCTCATTTCTTTTTGGAGAAATACAGCCATTTTCAATGTTTAATATATTTATTTTATTTACAGAACCCTTGATAGTAACAATTTCCGACCTCTGATTAGTATATCGGCAATAGCCGAATCAGAATCCCAGCATTTAAATTTGGTTGCGGTCGCAGCCACTGGGACAAGATTTTACTTTAGCTGCAGCCCTATTACAAATCCTTGTAGTAGACCTCAAGGTCTTCAATTAATTCACGTCAGATTACCACCAGGTTATGCAGCTAATGCTCCAATTATGAGGCCTAGAAAGGTTCAAATGGCACATTACAGAAAAGGTTTATGTTGTAGACATTTTTATAAATTTAAAAAAAACAAAATAAATAAGATATTAGCTTAAGAATTGTGATTTGAGTTGTACTAATAAGCATTGCATTTTAGGAACTTTGTTATTAACGTGTGGTGGAGATTCTGAAACAGTATGGTGTTTAACCAACGATGTTTTTCCATTCACGACCTATCTTGCTGAAACTCAAAGTATTCTTCCACTTGATAGTCCAGTTTGGTCAATGGCAGAAATTTTTGGAGAGCCTGCAATCCAAGTAGAGATGCCTAGCGGATTACAAGGGGATCCACCTCTTTTAGTTAGACAACACATGGAACCACCTAGAAAATTTATATTTTTAACAGCACAAGTAAATGAGTTTTAGGTTTTAAACTTTTATATTATGAATACATATATTTTCTTTAAAAAAATCTTTATTTTCCACCTTAAAACAATAACTTTAACTAGTATATTAATTATTTAGGGAGCAATAATATTAATTCAAGAACGTCCAGTGGATATTCTTAGGCAACTTCTTTTGAAACAACGTGGACCTGATTCAGAACCGGTCAGAGCCTACTTTCAATCACAATCACCAGAACAAGCTTGTGCAACTTGCTTAATTTTAGCTACTCTCGAAAGTTCTCAAAACGTTCAAGTTTGTATCTCTAAATAAAAAAGACTAAATTTAAGAATTCAATAATTTTCCGTATTATAAGGTGAAAGTTTCTTTTCTTAGTTGGCAGAATGGGCAACTAGAGCATTTTTTTTATACGGAGGACAAAAGATTTCTGGTGCAGTACCAAATATGGAAATTCACAGTGGACTCGCAAATCTTAATGCAGGTGATCTCCGAACATCCACGCCTAGGATGCAAGGCCTAGATTCTCGTTCTCCTATATTTAGATCCCAACAACAAATAGGTGTTTCTACAGATTTATCCTTGCAACATTTTTCGGGAAAGCATGGAGGATTATATCTTTATGTCGGTAGATTACTAAGACCATTATGGAGTCTTCGATGCATTAAGCAAGAGCCTGTTAATAATAAATGCCAGGTAAAGGTCATTTTTACATTTTGTTTGTAGTATAAAAAAATTATGACCTTACACTGTAATTATAAATAGAAATTTTTAAAACTACTCTTTTTAGGTGTTTAGTACAGTTTCGTCTGGACAGATTGGATGGATTTTGGGTCATCTGCAAGCTTTAAGATCTTTTCTAAATAAAAATACCCACATTTCCAAACAGTACGTTTTTATTACTGGAAAAACTATAATCCAGTTTGAAAGTATTAATCTAAAATTTCTGCATTCTATTAATTTTTTAGTTCAAGAATAAAAACTTGACCTAAAATTAAAATTCTAATGAGAAAGAAATATCTATTTAACCAGAGTAGAGTGTTTTTGGGAATCTCTTTTTATTTAAAAAGTTTTAGTAAAATTGCCGCAATTTTGCATGCCAAGTATTTTCTTCATTGTTCATAAAGGAATGTCAATTCAGTCAAAAAATCAAATTAATTTAATTTTAGACCCAATTCAACTCGAAATATGACGAACGGTTTTGAAACAAGTCAATTTAATGAGCCGATTGTGGAGGAGAGAAATTCTTTAGATGCTCTAAAAATATTCATTGCTCATGCTTGTGAAATTTTGGGACTTTGGAAAATACTGTGCGAAAATCAATTACAAAATATAATTAATTGTCTCTCAAAGGTAAGCTTTCGCCTATTTAAGAGTAATAAATTATTAAAGACGAAATGTTTTATTCTTATTGAAATGTTGTAGGAACAAGTCACTCAGTTTGCAACAGCGACATTTAGAGATCTAATTTTAATTGGTCATGAAATATCATCTCTACTTATTATTCATTTAATTGATAGGTAAGAAAGAAAGACGTTGATAATTGATTTAATATTTTAATGTCTCTTGTTAATTAATATTTATTAAATGACCAAACAAAATTATCTCTTTATAGTTATTTAGGTGATAACGCTTCCGTTGACGCAGTTAGTGCAAAATTACGAGAAGTCTGTCCTAATTTGTATAGAAGCGAAGACGCTATTTGTTCCAAGGTATTGAGGTTTGAATTAATTTATTATTATAATATTAAAATAACATTTTAAAAAAATGTTACTACATTTTCCTATTTTTCAGGCTAATGAAATCATTTTAAAAGCAAAAAACTGTGCCAATACTGCAGAAAAAGAAGCTCACTTGCAATCAGCTCTAAAGGTGCGTATATGTGCGTACGTGAAACGCTCCAAAGAAAGGGACCTAAATAACCAAATGGCAAAAATATAATTCAAAAAAGAATAATATCGATTTCAGATCATTAAAAAGTGATCTTTAGTTCAACAAAAGTGCTAATAATTTAATTATCAAGTTTCTGCTTCTTAGGTTTCTTTCTGGTGAGCACATTACACACACACGTACATAGTTATACAGTATATTGATTAAGAGACATTTTTTTTAATTTTCTGTATTTTTTTAGTTATGTAAAGAAGTTGCACCAAGATTAAATTTGTCAGCTGTTTGTCAACAATTTGTCGCCTGTCAATTTTATTCTGGAGTTTTAGAACTTTGCCTTTGTTGTTCAGAGAGAGTTGATCCTAATAATGCAGCATTGCACTACTACAAAAACAATGAACCAATGGAAGATCTTGAGGGCAATAGTGCTTATTCGAAACGGTATTATTCTATTTTATAATAATTATTATTATTATTGTTGTTGTTGTGTTTAATCATTGTCTTAGATAAAAAGTCCTATTATAAGAATTTTATTTGTAATACTCACATTTTTCAACAGGTTAGAAATTTATAAAGAATTCACTGCGATGTTAGATCATCTTTACAATCAAAGCATTTCTAATCCATTAACTCCAACGGTTCCAAGTAAGCCAGGTCCTCCTATTCAAAATACTTTAGTGGCAAATGCACCAGCAAAGGATGTGGTAATATATAAAAAAGAAATTTATTATTTTTCATTTAATATATTGCAAATACCTTTTGATCAATTTGACAAATATCCCTTTAAATTTTATAAAAAACTATTAATTGTAGTTACATGATATCATTGACGAGGCTTTACATTCCTCCTGTGAAACTTTACACGCCTCAATTTATTTATGGATGATTGAAAAAGGACTTCATGGGGAATTAATCGCACTTGCTGCTCCTTCTTTGGAAGGATACCTTATAAGAGTTGGAGCTCCAGAATTGTTGTGGCAATATTATGAGCGAAACAAAAATCACGCGGGTGCAGCTAAAATCTTGGATTCATTAGCTACTAAATCTGGGTATATATTATTACATTAACTATAAATTTTTTTATTTTCATGTATTTTTGTTTGTTTTTTATTCGTTTATTATGTACTATCTGCATTCTATAGTTATTTTTTTCTTTTAAGAAATGGCGTTCTCTTGTCCCAAAGGGTGGAATATCTAGCTCGTGCAGTTATTTGCATGCGAAGTGATAGAGCAGGATATGCTCCTTATTTAGGGGTTTTTCTTCGAGAGTTGGAAGATAAAGTAGAAGTAGCAAGAATACAGCAGCAGGTATGATATATTTATTGGCCAATATGCTGCCGGCAATTAATCTAAATCGTCGATGTAAAATCCTTATTATTACAAACTGTCATTATTTAAAATACAACTCTTAAGAAAGAATTAAAGATGTTATAAAATTAATTTTCAGATATTGGAAACCATTGTAAATCAAGAAAATATTTTTGATGCTGCCTCTGTACGAGATGCAAAAATAAGATTAAATGCTTCTTTATTAGACATTACGCAGGCAAGATAATATTTTCAATTTTTTAAAATTTGTACATTATATTATAATTTCAATCCATTTGAATTTAATATATTGAAATAAATATTTTTATTTAGCTGTATGAAGATTATGCAGAGCCACTTCAACTTTGGGAGTGTAAACTGGCAATAATTCATTGTTCTGGGCATCAAGACTCAATGTTAATTCAAGGAATTTGGACTAATATAATTGATAACGGTATATAATTATATTTTCTTTCATATTTTTACGTATAGATTTTAACATTTATTATTATATATTATTTTTGAAAGTTTTATTTTATAACAAGAATCTAAAAATATGTACTATTTTAGAATTAAGAAATGCCACATCGCCATCGCCTGAAGATAAGATAGTAATCCTTATGACTAAAATTAAGCAACTAGGACAGGAATATTCTGGAAGCCCTCATTGTTTCCCAATAGGTAAATTTACCCATTAATATTAAATTACTTTTCTGCTCTTACAGTGTCAAATTCAATCAATGAATAAAATATAATTTTTAGATTTTTTATTGAAACAATTGGAAATTCGAGCCTGCAGATTGAAGATTTCTAATGATCATTTAGTAAGAGGATTTCTGCAATTGGGAATCCCGATGGAAGATCTTTTAGATTATTATGATAAGTGAGTAACTGTACTAAATTGTGCATTTTTATTAAGCTTATTCGTTAAGTAAATTAATGTACTAATTTCTTCTTAGAATGATTGGAGGCAATAATCGTACATGGTTAAATGAAGGCAATGAATTTCACTTAATTGAATCAACTATGAATCTTGTTAATTACTTTATATCCAATTCAAGTGTGATGAATAATTTTAATAGGTAAGAAACTTGCAAATTACAATAATTAAGTAAGCAAAAAACACAATTTAATGTTTATTAATTATTATTTTTATAGAATGAAAATTATTACCAAGTGTCAGGACGTTATTTCGAAATGTTTGACGACTCTTTTCAGTAAACCGAATGGAGGACAATTAATTGAAAAATTGAGATCGATACAAAGTGTGCTTAATCGTTTATAAACAATAATACTAATAAACTTCAAGTTTAACAAGAAAAAATAATTACATCATTTAATTATGTAAAATATCTAAATCATCTGGTATTTTTTATACATTTCATCAATTGTAATTGTTATTTTTAATAAAATTATTTCATAATTTTCTGTAACCATCTAAAATATTTATTTCACACATTTTCTTCTTCCTGCCAACAAAATCATTTTTAGGTATAAATGTATTAAACAAAAAATTATATACAGTCACAGAAGTGTTTTAATTATTTCAGAAAAAATACGCTGTACCAGCAATAAAATCTAGAAAATAATATCTTGATACAAGCAAAATGGTGACAATAAATTAATTGTAATCAATATAAATTTAAATAGTAATACATATCTATTCTTAATACGTTAGGAAAAAAATAATCGGCTGACGAAAGTGTGGTACTTTTGGAATTTGACATTAATGTTTCAATAGCATATGCACCAGAACCTCGATTTAGCGGCCGTTTCATTGTTTAAACTTTAAATTCTATAGTCATACTCTATTAAACGGTCTACCCCCGAGCCGACAGCTAAATCGAGGTTCTTGTGAACTGTAAAATTTAGAGTATTGCTTTTGTGTTAATTAAGATGCAATAAATTTTGCAGTATGTAGGTACTTTTGAACCAATCAAATTAGATTCAAAAAGCATCGCACTTTTTGTCAGTCAAGTATTATTCTTCCGCAGTGTAAGTGAAAAATGTTTTCGTTCTACTTGTGCGAAAAGTAAGTCATTATGTGCACCTAAAGCGATTGCAAAGTTGGAAGAAAACAGTAATTATTATAAGCTCCGAAGTCAATCCCCTCCTAGACCGGCAATGTTTGCAGTCACTTTGCATACACACATTGACGTATTTAGCGCACAAACGTGACGAAAAAGATGGTGTTTATCACGAGCGCAATCTGATGGACACCCGTATTAAATGCAAATGTTCCTTTAACCGTCTGTGTCTCATCCTCGCAGCAATCGAATACTTTGCGCCATTATAATAGACAATGTACTATTGAAGAGTAACGTTACATTTTCAACTCATTCATACTATCCTACTTGACAATTTTTATATAAACAATTAACTAAACAATAATAGGTAATATTCAAATTTTTAACAAAACTTATACTCGTACACATTTACTGTTTCATACATACGTCAATTTTCATTCAATCAACTTGAAAAGCCTTTAAAATTTCATCACTGTTATGAATTGCTTGCAGTCTTAAAATATTTATTAAGAAATTACACATCAAAATAGAAAACTTATCACCAGCAACTACGATACAAAATCCCATGAAACACTACTGCTACTATCAATTACTGAAGAACTTCTGCTCATTTGCGGCCAGTCAAAGTGACATTTTTCACTACAATCTGATTTTACGTCATCCAATAATGGCAAATTAGACAATTTAGCTGTAATTCCTAAAGTAGTTGGCCTTTTTGATGGATCAACGTTTAACATCATTTTTAGCAGAGAAAACTATAAATTAATATCAATTAAACATTAAAAGTATTCACTTTATAAACATTACTTTAAAGAAATGTCTGTTCAATTAAACAATCATAATTAAAATATTTCAAACTTAATTTATTTGAATATGCAAGATATGGAAAATAAAATTTTAAAATTATTTTTACCTCTGCTGGATATTGAAGCTCGAAGCCTTTAGGGAAGATTAAGTTTCTCAAATTGCTCAAAGCTAGTACTCTCTCCATTTCAGTTGCAAAAGGAATCAACAATTCAAAAAGAATTATACCTAGAGAATAAATATCTACTTTATAATTGTATCTTTTTCCATTCATTTGTTCTGGTGACATGTACAGACGAGTTCCAACTCTTGCTGTATGCTGAACTCCATCTTTCAATGTAACATGTGTACCATCGCAGGGGGTATGGATTTCATTGTAACTCTCAGTCATTGCAACTAAACCAAAGTCGCCAATTTTTACTTTTTTGTCAAATGACAAAAAGATGTTGGATGGCTGAAAATTTTGAAATACGTATTTTTACTTTTTATTTTAAGTTTATTACATAGCTAAAATGAAATTGGTAATTTTTTAATACCAAAACAACTAAATATTAAACATTTTAAATTACCTTTAAATCTCTATGAATAAGACCTTGCAAATGAACATATTGCACTGCATTAACAATTTGTTGAAAAATATTTAGTACTCGATTAATGTCTCTGGACGTACTCTGCTCTTTTAACCATTCTCTTAAACTCATTTTTTTGCATAATTGCATTTGTATGTATAAGAACATTTTAGCAGATTTTGTACTCAATTCTTTATTATGCAAATTTAAACTAAGGGATTTTTTTCTTCTCTTTCTTTTACTGCTTTCGCTTTTACTAATTTGAAAAATGATAGATTCTGTACTATTCTGATCATGTTTATTGCTTGTGCTTTTTTCACTTTCTTCGGTTAACTCAAAATCTTCTTGCACATCAATTCCATAATTTTCAGTGAATTCTTGTGATTTATCGATGCCTTTCATTTCATCACTTTCGTGGGTTTCAAAAATAATAAATGAATCATTATCCTTGTTGTTTAATTCATAAGCTTCAAAAGCACTATCTACCGAAGATTGATCACTAGGTGGTACATTAATATGAACAGACGTTGAAGATTTAACTTCACTTATGTATGAGCTTGAGAAAAAGTCACAACTAGTAAATTCACCCTTGTTTATCCAAAGTTTATCATGCTCTTCTTGCCATCCCACTGGCGGACACTCTATCCATGCATTAAAATAACGTACGACGTTTTGGTGGTCTAATTTTGCAAGAGCCCGAACCTCTCTCATGACTCGTTCTCTAGAATTGCGACTGAAAACAAGAGGAAAAGAAAAAACAATAATATAGGTAAATAAAACATTTTTAATTTTAAAATTTTGAATGTAAAAACGTGGTAAAAACAAAGATAAAATTCTTACCTATTAGGAAGAGTTATTCGTTTAATTGCATAATTACATTCATCTACTTTATTTTTTGCTTCAAATACAATTCCATAGCCTCCTTTACCTAAACAATCGACAGGCTCATAATCTGTGAGAAAACGAGATGTAAAATCTCCACTGTGATCTAAAAGTATTTTTTGAGAATCTTCTTTTTTTTCTATGTGTCTTTCAATAATACAAGGCTGTAAAATAATTATTCTTAAGACAAAAAGAATTTGTTTTATTTTAATTATGTTAATTAAATAATATTTCTTACCGGAAGGAGTGCGTCTTTAACAACTGCAGTCGCGTTAAAAAGGCTTTGTGTTATCATAAAATTTAAGACAATTGCTGTTGTGATTGAAATCAGCAGTACTTCTTTCCTATATATTTATTTAGAAAACATACATACATTTATTTAGAAAACATTGGAAAATTTAGAAGAAAAGCTTAAAAATAAATAGAATAAACATACTTACCACCAATACCAAAGTGATATTATGATTACTGGTACTGAAGTATCCTCCTCATTTTCTTCCAATTCATCATGTGAGAATATTTTGTTCTCTAAATTGTCAAGTTTCTTTGTCACAGTTGTATTTTTACATTGATCTGCACCACCAATAAGTAACTGTTGCTTGGAATACAAATAAAATCCATTACCTAAAAAATGCATAAATCAATTGATAAAATAATATGTATTATATAATCATAAAAACAAATTCACGACCTAGATTATTAAAAAAAAGACCTATTTTCTGAAAAAAATTTCCGAGAAATGAGCTATTTAAATTAATTTTTAAAATAAATAATCAAGTTACAAATTTGTGGTTCATTTAAAGAAAAAAACAATTACATTGTAATTGACAATATAATTGGCAAACAAAATCAAAATCGATTTTTCAGACTTAGGTCACTTTTGACAGACCAGATTAAATATATCACATCATATTTATAAGATTAATCATTTTACAAAAAGAAACAATTTATAAATACCATTTATATAATTTGAACTGTATAAGACGGATAAAGCAGTAGACTTATCATCGTCGTTGGATTCAACAAAACTGTTACTTTCCATTCTCCTTTCGTCTCTTTCTGAAAAAGCTAAAGAAAAAATACGTAAAAAAAAGAAAAATATTGAAACCTCATTTAATAAAAAGTAAACCGTAAATACTTATTGCAGGGTGCGGTTTCCAAGGAAATTCAGGAAGTTTATCTTTCATAAAAAATTTAGGTTCAAATAATGGTCTTAATTCTGGATTTTCTTGAACATACAAATGCATGTTATGCATGCCTACATAAAGTCCAGGATTTATAGAAAATTCATGGTCTGATTTCTGATTATTTTTAAACAAATTAATTTCTTTTACACCAGAGTTATCTTTAGTTTCTTCATTTTCATCTTCTTGCCATATTGTCACTATCGGAGAATTAAACTGTAAAAAAAGATGACATTTAATTACAGAAATATGCACTAATTGTTTAATTAATAAGGCGAATTTTAAATCTGGTAAAAGCTGTTATTCAACCTTGTGCTCCCATAACTTTAATGTAGGATTATTTTTGTCAATAGCCCATACAAGTCCTTCAGGAATGATTGCTTTTATTTCAATATCCAAAGAAATTCTCTTTTTCTTATCGTGACAATTCGAATATGCTTTTTGAGGCAACGAGAATCCATACTGGCCCACACTAAAATTCCATCTGTTTAAATAGTATTTAAATTTTAATTTAAATAGAAAACAAATCTTTAAATAAAAAGAATCATAATTGTTTTGTCGTATAATGGGAGTACATAAACGCATTACTTTTACACGTAACACAAATTCGCATAATTTATTATAATAGTAATTAACCTTTCATGACCGGTTTGAGACTCAACCGCTCGAATGGTTTGCTGATGTCTTTGAATTATGAGAATCTCTTTATCCATGTAAGATTCACCTTCTGTAGTATTCTTACAGCCATGCAAATCACATTCATATAATATTTTACCAGTTGAGAGAGCAACTCCTAATAAAATAAGAACAAACAATTGCATGATTAGAATGAAAAATTATCATGCTATACAATGTGGAATTGAAATACTTTTTCTCCAAAATATACCAACCATATGACCGAGTTTCTTTCCCTCCCGAAAATACTAAATCGGAATAACGAAATGAAGATTTCAACAATTGATCTGTGGATAAAGGCACTGCTTCTAAATTTTCGCCATCAAATTTGTATAAACCACCATTTAAAGAGGGAATTAACCGAACCCATTGTCCATGGTTGTTTAGCTGTTTAGAAAAAATTTGTAATTTGAAAAAATACTAAATAATCTTGATTTAAAATGAATATTATTTTCTTCAAGAGGATAACTTTAGACACAAGAATAAATGTCTATCTTAACTAATATTAAAAAATGAATACTAATCCAATGAAATAAGTAAATGATTGGGTTGAAATAGAGATGAAGCTCTACTGTAATTTGTAATAATCATAAATTACTTCTCTTTGATGAATGTTTGATGACAACATTGGTTCCTTTCCTAAATCTAAAGTCCAAGCTTTTTCTCCTTGATGTGTAGCATCAAGAGCAGACACTTTTCCATCCAAAGTACTGATAAATAAAAAACTAAAAACACATGAAGTAATTATTATAAAAAACAGAAATAAATACCATGTTTTTAAAACCTATCTTGTGATTTACCTACTCAGTAATTGTTAATTAATTTTTTCATTCTTTAATTATCATAATAAAAACAATAGTTTTAATATTTGTACATAAATATACTCTGAAAAATCAAAATATGAAAGCAGTGCAATTTTAAATATAAAACACATACCTGCGAGGTGGCAAATCATCTGATGTGGCATGATCACAGAATGGTAGTTGTTTAATATCAGTACAATTAACCAACACATAACAGCCCAAAATTACTAACAAACAAATAAATGTCCTCTTCCATTCCATTTTTACGCCTTCAAATTGCAGTTAACCTAAATAACTATCATTAAAAGAATAACCATATAATTTTACATAATTAAAAACCTTGTAGTGCATTAAGCACACACTTAAATTTCTTTACCACTGTTCATGTCACATCGCATAAATCACATCATCACATAAACATCAAAATATTTACTAAAGGTTATGCTTGTAACATTTACATATTACATATCCGGATATTATATTAATGCTTTATTTAAAAAGAGAAAAAATATGTAGTAGTCGTAATGTGTATGTGCCTTAAATTGTACAATAAACAGGTGAGCAGTGTTGGGCAAGTAATTCACCTAAGATATTTTACGGGGCCCTAAATTTTATCCACGTATTTTACGTCCAGGGTCCCTGGAGTTTTTTTACATAAAGGTGCAGTCATACAGTCTCGTCCATTAATGCCTTCCTATTTTCCACTAGAAAATTTCTACTCTGCGAGTTTCTTTCTATGTAGTTTCATTCCGTGCCTTAACTCACTCACATGCCCTCCACTCAAGAAGACTAGAGACAGGAGGTAAAACAGAGGTAGTGGGGGTACGTCATGAAAACGTTTCCTCAGTAGGCATACTTTTGAGTTAGAATACCGTCGCATGGTATGCCTACCGAGCTAATGGATTTCTGACGTACTCTGACTGTACCCCCACTACCTCTGTTTTACCTCCTGTCTCTAGTCTTCTTGCCTCCACTGCCAGTCCCTTTCCCGTCTACCTGCCACCAGCCAACCTGCCAATCAAAGGTATATTTTTAGTGGAATAGAATAGACCAATCAAAGAATTGGTCACATTCGAATATATTTTCTGATTGGTCTATTCTATTCCACCTAATTCTCTATATACACTGTCCTTCATAAATGCCTTACCCTCTAAGGAATTTCAAAATTTCAAAGAGCGCACGATTTCTTTTGTTTTTTGTTTGTTTACGACTGAATAATCAAAGGCATAGATCTATAAAAACATAAGAAAAGTTACGTTTTTTGAAAATGGAGAGTCCCGAGTGGGTAAGGCATTTATGAAGGACAGTGTACAGTCGCGGCCATATATGCCTTTACATTTGTCACTAGGAAAATTTCTACTTTGTGAGTTTCTTTCTGTGTAGTTTTATTCTATGCCTACATAAAATGTAAAGGCATAGAGTGAAAATACATAGAAAGAAACTCGCAGAGTAGAAATTTTCCTAGTGACAAATGTAAAGGCATATATGGCCGCGACTGTAATGTTAAGGCATAGAGTGAAACTACATAGATAGAAACTCACAGAATAGAATTTTTCTAGTGACAAAATGTAAAGGCATATATGGCCGCGACTGTACACAGTCTGTCTGTCGTCTGTCTTTTTTAGTCCAATGTAGAGTTTGCGTTTTTGAAAAGTTCAACAGAAGGTAAAATATCAACCAATCAAAAACATTGTTGACTGGTACTGGCCAGGATTTCTGGAAGCACTTTCCCTACTACAGCCTTGCTCTTACTCCGTGGTGTAGTAATACAAGAGATTAAAGTTATTTAAGTTAAAACTGTTAATACTGTTAAAATGTCGGCTGTAGAATTAAACCCAAGACCTGTTAGAGTTTCTCCCTTAATTAAGGTAAAATTAATAATCAGTTTCCATAAAAATAACTTAACTTTATAAATAGTCACAAATGTTTATCAAAAACATCAATACCCTTCGAGTCTTAAAAAAATTATTATGTAATTTGTTTGATACTTTTTTTTTAAAAAAAAAATTAGTTATTAAAAGGTGGATTACATTATATGTTTGTGCTGTACCATTATACATTTTTGTAAATTAATGTTTTTATTGATTGATTCTTTCATGTCCTGCATATACAAAATTAGTATCTTATAGAATTTTCAATTTTACAGGCCTGTCGATGGACTCTTCTTATATCTGGAGTACTTTATGGAATTTATAATCATAATAAATTCAGTAAGAGGGAAGCAATGCTTCGGGAAATTGAGGAACGAGAAAGGCCAGCAAAGGAAGCTAAACTTGCTGCAGAAAAGAAGTTGGCTCTTGCAGGTACATATCGATTTTAGATATTCAAGTCTATTGTTTGTTATTAACATTCAACTGTCATAAATATTTTATTTTAAATTTCAGCGGAAAATAAGATGCTTGATGAGCTGTTCACTCCAGTAAAAAAATAAAGTAACTATTAAACTCAAACTAGTGTAAAGTGTTATTAATAAAAGGTAATTTTAATTTTTCTGATTTTTTTATTTCAAGATAAATTGTATAAAACATCACCTCTTGCTTTTTTCAATTAGGCATTTAAAATAAGTAAACTCGGTAATTTGAGATACATATTAATAATTAATCTTACAACAATTATGTGTCACTCGAATTCTCGTAGGAAAATTGTACTAATATATTGTATATAAATATTTTAAATGATTAAACTTCCAATGGTAGAGTAATTAAGGATAATTTTTTATGTTTGTCAATTCCTTCCTTTAAAAAAGTTTTTTCAAAAACTAACAAAACGTTAGTTTTACACCGAGATATTAAATTTATTTTAATATCATTTTTTAAATAGTTTTATCATTCTAAAGTTGATGTAAAGAAAATAAATAAGATATGTATGTCAAAATTATAATTACTAAATTTTCAATTTGAGATTGATTCTTGATTGTTCTCTGTCACGAAGAGAGCATGTGTTTTTGAGATTACTCGCAAAACATACTGCACTCGGATAATTATTTAGGAACAGAGATTCATTGCCTGTTTCCGCTAGTCTTATTCTTCTGTTTCTCAAGATAACCTTAGTAATTAAGAATATTTTATTAAACTGTTCCACAAAGGGCGTATTAGCCCTAGGAAGTTCGTTAAACAGATAAATAAATAATCCTACATGCCAGTTAAAATCATACTTTAAAATTTACCATCGTTGTATTGAAAATTTTAAAAAATATTTCGAAAATGAAAAAAAAAATCCATTAACAATTTTCATAAGAATTTAATTAACTATAAAAAATACGCCCGAACAGGGACTCGAACCCTGGACCCTCAGATTAAAAGTCTGATGCTCTACCGACTGAGCTATCCGGGCGATGAAATCCATTTTAAATTAGACATAATTCTATAGAAGGTAGTAATTATTAATTATTTTGTTTTTAATTGATAATATTGACATCCCCCTATATCTGCCTAGACTTAAAAAATTAAAAAAGGTCGCCAGGTCGAATGATAAAGGAATGATGGGCCATGGAGGGTTGTTTAGGTTGCAGTCACATGGGTAGGAATAGAGGATTAGTGGAATAGAATAGACCAATCAAAAAGTGTATTCTAATGTGACCTATTATCTGATTGGTCTAGGGCGGTTGGTTGGCGGTGGTACCTGAAGAGGGGGGGCCTCCTTCCTTCTAGTTGGCTGTTTTTCGGCATAGATTTCCCAAAATAGGATTTTTCCCTCAGAATGATGGTACATTTCTTTTACTTCAATGTAATTTTTGCAGCGCTGAAAGTGTATGTAAGCGCCAATGAAGCGCCCTTAACAAGATTTTAATCCAATTCGCTTTCGAGTGAAACGACTTTAGTCCCTCGCTAGGAATTCTTAATTACTACATACGATAGGTTTATGAATATCATCCGTCGATAAGGGATCCCTTCACTAGTGTCACCGGTAACTAAATTTCTAACCACTCGCTCTCTCTTTCTGGATTCTGGAACGATAAAAAAATAATCTAGCAGACGAGAAAATTGCCAATCTCTGAAATTTTCTAATACATTTTATAATTTTCGTACTATATTATTGTCAGGCATGTTTATGTGTCCGGAAACTTGTATCTTTTTTATTGTATTATAATTTAATATGCATAAAAATTTATATATAAATAAATACTATATTAACCATAGATAGATGGCGCCCTGTTAAACGCCATTTATTTTTTCAGATTTTTTTTAAAAAGAGAATTGTAAATATTTGAGAACTATAAATAATTATTGGTTCGATATTTAATAATAAATTGGATTACTTATTCCCCAAATGTTTAAAAGAAGATTTATGTTGGTATTTGTTTAAATGAAATAAAGAAAACGATCTGTCTATGACGATGCTCTCACCAAATAAGGAAAGGGCGGAATATACAGGAATATGTACAGCATTATGATCACAGATTTGTGCTTATGAGTGTGTGTCTGTGGGGTCTTGGGGGAGGCATAGGTCTGAATAGACGCAGATAGACGTACATATATAAGTTGATGACGAACGTGACTGATTATAGAGGATTTTTACCGGTTTTATCATACTGAGTGAAAAATGTCCTACGAAACAAGTAAGTCCTAAGAATTCTGTTTCTTTAGAATTGCCACGTAAATTACAACTTACAAAAATGTAGTTTGTTTAAGTACATATAATACCGATTTTTTAGAACCGTTATAAACATTATTATGAACTTGAAAGTATACTATAAATTATCTTTAATGCAATTTTATGAGTTGTGAAGTAAATTTAAACTGTTATTTATATTATATTTCTTCTATTTAAATATTAATATCAACACTATTATTTATAATAGTTAAAAAAAATTGATATGAAAATTTCAGAAAGATCTATGCTTCATACGAATATTTTTCTATCTAAATTACTTTCAGGTTGTAAAAATGTAATTATAAAAACTATATTGATGAAAATTCACATTTTCAAAATAATAAAAGTATTATAAATTATTCCAGAATATATTTTTGCAACGTTACCTCGCACGCAAAGAGGACAACCTTTGGTTCTGGGTAGTGACCCAAAGGGTAAAAATTTTTTATACACGAATGGAAATAGCGTTATTATTAGGAATATTGATGTAAGTATATATGCGTATATATATATAATATTTAAAATATCGCTTAATAAATAAAAATATTCACAGAATCCAGCTGTTGCTGATATTTATACTGAACATTCTTGTCCAGTAAACGTTGCCAAATATTCTCCTAGTGGTTTTTATATCGCTTCCGGAGGTAGGTACAGTAACATACAGATGTGAGAAACTTTGAAATGTATCGTTATGATAGGTATATTTAAATGGTGATTTAAAATTAGATATGAAGCTACAGAATCCTATAAAATATTTAGATTATAATACATATGTACAGTACATCTATAGTTAAGATACTTTTTCTTTCTTTCTGTAAAATAATTAAGTTGAAATTACACCAACGCCAATCGTCTTAATTCTTATAAGTTTTACTATCAATCTATTTGTGCTTTTAAATAAAGTTACTTAGGAAGTAATAAAGTTTAAAAAATATAAAAGTGATGCAAATAAATGTTTTCAATTTAACATTTAATTAAGATCAATCCGGAAAAATTCGTATCTGGGACACTGTTAACAAAGAGCATATTTTAAAAAATGAATTTCAACCGATTAGTGGACCAATAAAGGATATTGCTTGGTCACAGGATAGCCAACGTTTAATTGTTGTCGGTGAGGGTAGAGAAAGGTAAAAACTTGATATTCTTTGAAAAACACGGTATAATTTTATTAAATATTTTGTTTATTGTACTAACTATACCTTCACAGTTGAACTAATATGCATATATCGCTTAAATTTATTTTAGATTAAGCTACCTTTAAATATATATAATTTGCAATTATAACTTCAAAATGATGAATTTTTTTAGATTTGGTCATGTTTTTATGGCTGAAACTGGGACATCTGTGGGAGAAATTTCAGGTCAAAGCAAATCAATCAATTCTTGTGATTTTAGACCTTCTAGGCCATTTAGACTTATTACTGGAAGCGAAGACAATACAATTGCTATTTTCGAAGGTCCACCATTTAAATTTAAGTATGATTTTTTTTACTATTTTAAATACAAAATTATTATTTAAAATTAAACTTATTTTTAGGGTTTCGTGGCTAGACCCTTCCAGTTGTGTGTTTGATATAAGCCACGAAACCCTTGGTTGTGGGCGTAGTGTGCCTCCACGTACTAAATTTGTTGTTAACAGTAAAGTATAACTAATATATTTATTATTTCATGATTTAGAATGACTAAACAAGATCACACTCGTTTCGTTCAAGCAGTGCGTTATTCGCCATCTGGAAATCTTTTTGCTTCTGCAGGATTTGATGGAAAAGTATTCATTTATGATGGAGTGTCATCAGAAATTATTGGGGAAATGGGTTCTCCAGCTCACCAAGGTGGAGTTTATGGGGTAAGGCATTCATATTTGAATTAAAATAAAATTTAGTACTTGAAATAGTTGGCAATTTTTAAAATAGTATTTAATTAAGAAAATTAACTATTCAACAGGTTGCATGGAAACCAGATGGTTCACAATTACTAACAGCGTCAGGTGACAAAACATGTAAATTATGGGACGTTGAAACTCGATCCATTATTAGTGAATTTAATATGGGAATGACAGTTGATGATCAACAAGTAGGTCTCAAATAAATTTTGGCAAATTTGAATACATTTAAACAAACCAATTAATAATAATAATAATAATAATAATAATAATAATGCAATTTACTCCATCTTTTAAAAATGTTTCTTGTAGGTAAGTTGTTTGTGGCAAGGAAATCATTTGCTAACAGTTTCTCTCAGTGGATTTATAAACTATCTTAACGTGGATGATCCAACAAAGCCCCTTCGAATAATAAAAGGACATAATAAACCAATTACAGTTTTAGCATTAAGTCCTGATAGAAATTCCATTTACACTGGATCTCATGATGGATACATCACAAATTGGAATGCTGCTAGTGGAGAAAATGATCGAGTTGAAGGTCAAGGTCATGGAAATCAAATTAATGGAATGAAAGCAGCTAATAATTATTTATACACCGCAGGAATAGATGATACTTTACGCGTTGTTGACATTGCAACCAATTCGTACATTGATTCTGCTTCTGTAAAATTAGATTCGCAGCCTCATGGTCTCGATATATATGGGGACATTGTTGTTATAGCATCTGTTAAACAGGTACCTCTTTTCCATCATATTGCCTTTATGAGGATGCCAAACTGCATTTATTTATATCTCCATAGGCCACTCCTAGTATATAAAATTTTTGATTCCATATTACCTCTGATTTAATCACTATTAGAATTTTGTTCTTTTTTGGAGCAAGCATGAAATTTGTTGGTCACTTCCTAATATCATGCATGAAAATGATCAATTTATTCTGCCGGCTCTTTAAATAATCAAATAATATTTTCTTCTATAAAAAAATATTTTATATCCAGATGATAATTTTCTCTTCTTTTTTTGTTTGCTTGTTGCAGTTGACTGTCATTCAAAATGGAAAGAAAGTATTAAGTTTTCCAGTTGAATATGAACCATCGTGTATTTCAATTAATCAAGGAAATGGAGAAGTGGCAGTGGGTTCAGTCTCTGATAACAAAGTGCATATTTATACCTTAGATGGTACACAACTATTTGCAAAGACTGAATTGGAACACTTAGGTGCAGTTACAGATGTAACCTACAGTCCTGATAATAATTATTTAGTAGCTTGTGATGCAAATAGAAAAGTTATTTTGTATTCTCTTCCAGAATATAAGGTAATTCAATCTTCTCATCATTAATTAAACGTATTTATTGATTTTTATTAATACACTTAAATTTGTTTGATTTTTTGTTTACTGGATTTTTAGAAGGTAAGTATCATATCAATAAATAAAACCTTTCAAATTCTAATACATTTTAAAAATTGGCAATGACACTTTTTTTTAAAAATAAAATATTGATTAAAATTAACAATTTTAAATGTAATTTTTGTATAGTTGGCACATAATAGGGAATGGGGCTTTCATAATGCCAGAGTTAATTCTGTTGCCTGGTCACCAGATTCAATTATGGTGGCCAGTGGTAGTCTTGATACAACTATCATAATTTGGAGTGTAACTAATCCTGCAAAACATACCATTATCAAGAGTACGTATAAAGTATTATTTTCGAATCTCAAAATTAATGTCTTATATTTCTTTTATTATTTAAATTTTTGCATTATTTAATTATTTAATTTATTAAATTTGTTTAATGAATATTTTTAAATAATTTCAGATGCACATCCACAAAGTCAAATTACCCGACTTGTTTGGTTAGATGAAGAAACTTTGATTTCTGTTGGTCAAGACTGCAATACTAAAATATGGCGTGTTGAGAAGATTTAATCGATTTTCTTAAAGCATATTAAACTATGATTCTTTTTTTCTTTATTTTTGTGGCATTACTAACGACAAATGCATTTTATTTATTTATCATGTAACATGCAATTATTATACCTTTATATATTTTTTAATACAATTCTTAATATACAAACTACATATTGTTTGATATTAAAAATAATAAACATCTTTTTAAATTTCCTATGCATTTTTTTGAATTTCAAGCTTCAGAGCTGTTTGATAATCGTCATCAAGAAATGTTAATGAGCAAAATATATTATGTGAAAATAAAAAGATTATGTAGGTACACAAAATATAAATTCTAAAATGTCTTTATTAAAACGATTTAACGATAACAAGAAAACAATAACCATTTAAACATTAAGGGCTTTTTAAACTATATCTCACACATACTCAAACATTCATTCGTCTCAAAAATTCCTTTTTTGAACGTAAATATATTATTTTAATTAAAGGTTTCAAGAATTTTTTTGTTCAAACTAAACAATTTCTTAATTGTAAAAATTGCGTTCTAGCGCTTATTACTTAAATAATGAACAGTTTCAATCAAATTAATTTATGATTTTGTAGAATATCTAGAACGTTTCTGCGGAGTCGTAACTGGATGTCGATACGAGACATGTTTCCTAAGAGCGTCGCGAGAACGTGACACATGTGAACAAGCTGTACAACTATAGGAACTATTGCTATGCGTTTCCATGTGAACTCTCAAATTATATTGATTGCTCAATTGCTTTCCACAAACTAGACAAGTTACGCTTGTTTTATTGCAAGTTTGTGAAGTTCTATTAAGTGATCCAGTTAGATATTTTAAATTGGTATCTAAAATTGGAGATGGCTTTGAAGTTTCTAAAATTAAGTTTCTATCTTCAACAATCGGCGATGATTCCTCAATTGCATTAATTGCAAAATTTGTCTCGATAGTTTTTATCGGAGTAACACTACCAATCACAGGCTTTCTTTCTCTTTGATTTAATTTTGCATTTATAGAATAATAAGGTTTAGTTTTGACACTACAGGACATACTGTCTAAATCATTTGATGATTCCTCTTCTATGCTATCCACCACATAATTGCTAGATATTGATTCCAATTCTGAACTAAGATTATTGTCTTTTACCTCTGTCTTTATTGTTGTGTTAATCACGTCCTTGTTTTGAGACGGATTTGGTGCATTAGTTGCCATTCCATTATCATAGTTTGAATTTATCTAAAATAAATACAATTTAAAAATTGATTTCATTGCACTTTCTCAAGAAATTATTTTCAAACATAAACTTGTATAATTGTTTGTAGAAAAGAATATAAAACACTGTATACAATGGATTTTTATTCCTTTACACAAATACTTAAAATTCACTTGCATGTTAAATACTCGTATAACTATGAGAAATATTTCATGGATTTGGTTATTAAAAAGAAGAAAATTTTATAAAAAGTTGTAATTTATATTGAAAGCTCAAGATTTACGTGTCAACAATAAAAGTTTAGAAATTCAAATTAAAAAAAAATCTCCGGCATAGGTAGGTAATTTCTTTTTAAAGATAACTGTACACTTTTACCCGACTGACATTTATCCTGATCCTGACAAATCTCTCAAGCTGGTAAAAAGAACTTTCATTTATATAATAATAACAATTAGATTTGCCTTTTAAACATTTACTGTGTAACAAGTGTTACAATTGATGCATGTAGTACCATATCCACCATGATAAAAAAAGGATTTCTACATTGTCAAACCAGCTTGAGGGATTATAATTAAATAAGGACAAGATATTAATGAAATCGACAAGAAATTCAAAAATTAATATTATGGTTATGTTAAAGCTAGCATGAATGAAAGTAATGAGATGATTGTAAGGAACCATGGATAAATTGATTTTGAATGTTGATAATTTAAAACACTACAAATAATTTTGTTGCCTTAATTCTGTTCTTTGTTCATGAAATACAGTTTTTGATTATAAAATATGCTGTCATCTATTAAAAATGTAAAATAAAACTCATGAATAATCTATTTTAAATATACCTGTAAATTCATTCTATGGGGTAAAGTTCCATGGGATGCATCCACTTGCATTTAGTTGCAACACACACAACGATTCTTGATCTCGTGGATATCGTTTTTATTCATTATCGTTCCTTCGATGCACATATGAATATAAAATGTACTGGCTAAATCCTCTGTGAAGTACTTCTTGAGGAACGACAGTGAATGTGTTTAAGTGACCTGAACAAAACAACACGATCATAGGGTAATATAAAGATTAGAAAAGGAACAAGCAAATTTTTATCTGAAACCGTTAGTGTTTTCATTAATTGATAGGATTCAAGGATAACTGGATTGACTATGTAAAAACACAGGACACATTGATTCAACTGTCATAATAAGGTGGTGGTACTCTATATAATAATTGAGACGTTAACCAAATTGGGATATTAAAATGAGAAATCTGATTTACGCTTTAACTAGTATTTTTAAAATTAAATAATCACACTTTTATTTTATTGAAAGCAGTTTAACAAAATGACAAATTAAAACTATGTACACCGTACCTATTAAAAAATGAACATTTCACAATTGTTTATTCATGAGAATGTTTTTTCTCTTTTTTCTCAATGTATTATTTTATTTATGTTATTTATTTCGATTGTGAATGATTATTAAAATAGCATTTAGTAACTTTAATATCTTTTATTATACAATATTTCGATAATTTTCGATTTATAATAAGAAAAGAAAAATTAAGCTAGATTTCTCAATGCAAATATATACTTATCTATTTAGGACCATTTAATAATAAATGTTACTGTTCTTTTTTATTTAAAGCAAGGGCCAAGAATTCACATATTCTATGATTCATTTAAACACAGTGCGCAAATACATATCCGTACGTAATTGAGTTAATAAATAAAACAATGAATCAAAAAAATAAGTAGGTAAACAATAATGTTAACGGAAGTAATAATAGCATTAAAGTTGAAGATTAATTTATATCTTTTAAGAAAAACGAACAAAACAAACTGTGAACAAAAAGAAAATATACCCAAAATTTCATCAGCACGTTAAAAATTCATCAAACTCCAATAAGTCTAAATTCATACAAACTTATCCATGCAAGTAACGAAAAGGACTTACCCCAGCAATATCTGCTAATCCTCTAATGTGCAAGGTATCTGCCATTGCCAATAAAGCAGGCAATTGTTCCTGATAAATGTTTACTTCCCCATTGTACATAAATGTGACTAAGGCACATAAATTTGAATATTCCATGCCTGGTAGGACGATAACAGGATGCTGAGAAATGTTCAAATCCTGAAAGTTTTATTATTATTAATGATGATAAATAAAACATGCAATTAAATATACGCCACTGGGAAAAATTTCCAATTGAAATAACCAAAAAGTCAAGTAAAATAGGGCCTTACTAAACTTTCCGGTTATGCTAACAGGACATTTTTCTGAATGTATGGCAAATTTTAAACATTTTGGTATATATTCCATTTGAATGCGTATAAAATTAATTACTTTAAATAATTCCTTGAAGTAAAAACTACAAGCTGAAAGAATTATCCTGTGAGCATGAATGTGTCGACCACCAGCACTTAACGTGACATCTGTAAGATGACCTCCATCCAATAATTTTGGTAATGAACTGAGAAGTGTGTTTTGGAAGTTATGCCAGCGTAAGCAAAACTGTTGACCTTCCATAGCTTCTGCCAATATCAAGTTTTTATTTTTTATACATCTTATTGTGAAAGCAATCAAACTGAAATTATTAATAGCTAAACCAATATTTTTAGAAATTTCAAATACTTTAAGTAAAAGTTAACTCATATTTTCAACAATTTATAGACTACATTTTGTAAATTAATAATGAATTAAAAGATTTAAAGCCTTATAAAAAATAAAATTTAATTTATTATTTTAATGGTCATTTCTGGTTAAGACCATTCAAAATTAATGTTTTAAAATTCAACTAAAAACGTAATACATATTCTCAATTACATCAATGAAATTTTTAATATACTAAATTCGTAGTAATTTGAAGGATTATTGTTCAATATTCAAAGCCATTGTTCTATTATCACTAATAAAATCTTAAATAACAATGTCAATGTAAAACTAAAATATTATTTTTAAATTATAGTGTAATTTATATTTTAAAAAATCAAACATAAATTATCATACAAAATTTTAATTAAAAATATTTATACATATACATAGAACAAATAGATTTAAAATATCTAAGAAATACAAAAATTATATATTTCAAACATTTTATAAAATAATTAGAGCATTATTGAATAGGCTTTAAAAAAGGTTAGGTATTACAACATTTTAGAAGCAAATTAAATTTACTAATGCATATGGAAGAAATTTATATAAAAATAATCTTTTATTGAATACTAATGGGTTGAGTGTTTGCGACTCAATCCTATTTATTTAATCAGACTCTAGGTTCCAGCCAAATCTATTATTGTCCTCAGCCAAGACTGGAGGAAAGATATAAGCTATTTATCACGTCAGAGTCATCTTTTTAAAAGCAATTAACAAATTTTATATAAAATGATGATTTTTTAAATATAATCCAAATTTACTATGATTGTCACTTACCTTATTAAGTAGAAACTTTTCTCTTTTCGTCACTTTACTATACTTAGAAAATTAATGGCATTGGCAGCTTGGCACTACTACATTAGTGTCGTATTTTGACCTTGTTTACATGTATTTCCATTATAGTAAATTCTATTCAAACTCCATTGTAGGAAATACGTATTTTGAGATACGGTTGAGGTTTCTGTATGCATAAGTTGTGTACAATTTCATTGGTCGGTTATAGTGGAAAAGTCAGTGGTAAGTGACTTAAGTGCATAAATGCCTTGTCCTCTAGGGGAAATCTAGTAACTCGAAATAACTGCATATTTCTTGTATTTTATGTTGTTCATGACACAAAAAAGTACAGGTTTCAGTGTTAAGGACAAGGCATTTATGCACTTAAGTGTACTCCACAGTCCAACACGATTAGTTTACGTAGAAGAACCGAGAGTTACGTTACACATAACTTCCCATCTCTGCCATTTGCACCTGCAAGTTGGCGAGCAGAGTTGTGTGTATGCGCATGTATTTATTCGTGTGAATGTATGCAAGCAATATTTCTGGAAATATTATCTACCAATCAGGGATTTTCTAGTGACAATATGTTATAATTTTTTTAAGAAAAACATTAAAATAAGAAACAGAAGTACTCTTAAATATGGCTTCTCTCATATAAACAGGCTGTCATTTTTATTCAAAGTTAAGAACTCTACGAGAGAAATATCGTGTTATATTGTTTTTTTAAAATTAAATAGCTGAAAGTTACAAGAGTGAATTAATCAATTATTTAATTATAAAAAAGGATATGTGACATGTGAATGTTTTCTAATCCTTTCTCATGAGTTAATATTACAAGATATGCTGTTTATAACTTAATATAATAACGTATAGTCACAGAGCAGTGGACAACAGTTATAGTATAAAAGCAACAATGAATTGTGAACAAACAAAATAGAAATTAAATAATTTTACAAAATTCTATCATTTGTGTTGTTTTGTACAATTGGATATTTTACTTTAAACTAAACAGACTGTCTTAATGTCAATTGTCAAATTCTTGTCTCTTTTATTCTCAATTATCTGGATTTGCGACTCAAAAAATAACTTTGCAGTGGATAATTTGTCAGTACCAAAACGCAAAAAATGGTAAGTCGTATAACGTATCAGAGAACGTCATAATACTTTTCAACTTAGTAATGTTAAATACCTTTTTGCAAATGAACATGTGTTCATTTGAATTATCGTTTTATATTCATTATGTACCAGAATTAATTTTATGTATTTTAATTTATATTCATAATTTGAATGATCTAGTATGTATTTTAGTGTCTAATAAGAGTGTTTTGTTCATCTTGTATAAAGTGTTTAAACTTTTAAAACAATTTTATTTTAACAAAGTATTAAACTATTTGATCAAATTTATATAATACAATTAACTTTCAGGTATTTTATTTTCATTTTAAACATAGATTCTATCTGTTGCCAAAAAATAACACTAGTTATAATACAATTTATTAGTGTAATTTAAGACAATAATTATTTGTTTGTGAATATAGTTTTATACTAATATAAATAAGAAATATACGGCTTCAAATTACTTGATATTTTAAATTTCACCAGATGTAAATATAAGATAGAATGTCGTAGATTAATCTGAATGACTCAGTAATTAGTATGTTATCAATTTGACATAATGTGGATAAAAAGAGTCAATTTTGCAGGTTTGAATTTATCCACTCTATATTTTCTGAATTTTAAGGAAAGATTCAATCTTGAGTACTGATGATTTTGGTGTGTAATGATGTGTAGCTTCTTGATTAGAGCAATTTTAAATTAATTTATTTGCTGCCTTTTATGCATACATTCTTTCGTGTATAGTACTATAGTATTACGTAATAAGTGTAAATAAAAATTAAGAAAATAATATTTTCACTTAAAGTTATAAAATTTAATTACAAGGCAACATATTTTATAAATAATTTCTTATGCTAAGTAGATCAAAACTTTATGTTTAATCAATTGAATAAAAATGAAACAATTTTGCAGTCTTAATAATATTAAACGACAGATTTTTCGTTTTTCTTTAAAAAAATAAAAGGTTTACTATACAATATTGCTTGTTCAAATATGTAAGTTATTAAATAGATTAATGCAAAAGTAGTTTATTGCAAAATTGAATGGTAATAAATATGATTTATTTTTGTATTGAGTCAGCAGTTTTTTAATGACTTTATAAATATTTTGCATTTTTGAATATGTTTGTAAGATAATAATCACAGTAAAATTATCTTCCTCTCAACAATACAAATATACATAGGCTTACATTGAACGATTTAAAATTGCCTAGTTGTTTTGTAAACTACTCTATGAAAGCTAAATATTGTGGTTTTAATAGTATCTAAAGAGAATTTTATTTTAAAAGACAATTGTATAAAAGTTAAAATCATCTAATTCAGTTTTATGATTTAAGCCGTTCGGCAGATATTTTACACCTCTTTAAATAATTGTTCATAAGCTTATAACTTTTTATATTTCTGTACTATTTATTATTTCAAATTTTATCAAGTTTTTATTTAAAAATATATTCACTTTTCATGACTCTACATCCTACCCTTCATCTGACAAATAGAAACGTGGGGAAATAAATGTAAATAAATAAATAAATAGAGAATGATTTATTTATTTATTTAAATGTATATAATTTTCAAACTAGATCAGCACGATGCCATGGAGAAGTTTCCATTGAAGGGCACTTCATCATCAACATTATTCAGCAATCCTGCACTAGCAACTTATCACTCTGTCGATGCCCAGGTAGGCATCAGTCTTCACTCATTCATCTTTAATTTATATTTATTTTAATTTTATCTTGTAGCCTTTATCATTATTTAATTTTTATTTATACAAATATCATTGATTTATTTGAGTAATTTCTATCATTCTTAAAAATAATTCACAGTTTTAAGCACTTGAATTCTGTAATGTAAGGCACTAAAATATCACAACTGCTTAATATCTCCCGAGCGGCTAATGTCTTATTAATGATTAATAATAATAATAATAATAATGTCACATTGTATTGCTATGTTATGTTAACAGTATTAACAATATTTATACAAGTCTGCATAATATTATAGGTATTACATTTGTTTTACTGCAAATGTATAAAATTCAGTTATAGATTGTTTTTCTTTTTTTAGAATGATAGTGTTGTAAATAATGGTAACTCGGACAATGCACGTCTAAGAAGCGGAGCTACAAGTCATATTGGAAATCAGAGTAGTGATGAAGATATGCTGGTGGTTAATCAACAATCAGCTTCTCATAAGTCGGGAAACAATGCTTATCTAGAGCGCAGTCTTCGACTTGATGATGCATCATCTCATTGTGAGTGTTAATATTGCATTCACTGCACAAGTTTCAGTTTTACTTTTACAAATAAAGAAAAGTGTTATAAAACTTAATGTTCTCATGAATATTTTGATTTGAAAATAGTTTCAGCCGATTCCGATGACATTCCTGGAATCGGTCAATACGATGATTTCCATACAATTGACTGGCAACGAGATATTGCCAGGGATCGAATGCGACATCGATACATTTTAAAAAAGAAGCACGATTCTATTTGGGATTTAATTAAGGGAGCACATGACGCCTGGTCAGGATGGCTTTGTGTTTTATTTGTTGGTCTTTTTACTGGAGTGGCGGCTGGTGTCATAGATATAGGTGCTTCCTGGATGACAGATCTAAAATTTGGAATTTGCCCTGAAGCTTTCTGGCTCAATAAAGAACAATGTTGCTGGAGTTATAATGAGACGAATTTCGATGGAGAAAATTGCTCCCAGGTGATGATGGAAATTAAAATTAAAAATGTAGTTAATTTGACAATGATAAATGTGCGTAAATATGTTAATTCATTTATCTGCTTTTTAGTGGTTAACATGGCCTGAAGTTTTTAAACAATCAAAAGAAGGAACTGGCTCAGACATTATTTCATATTTGTTTTATGTAGCGTGGGCCCTTCTCTTTGCATCATTATCAGCATCCTTAGTGAGAATGTTTGCTCCATACGCTTGTGGCTCTGGAATACCTGAGGTGATTAATTGTAACATTTTCTTAAATTAATTTAAAGAATATTTAATTAGAAAAATCGCACTTTATAGATAAAAACCATTTTAAGTGGTTTCATCATCCGAGGATATTTGGGTAAATGGACCCTTATTATAAAATCTGTTGGTCTTATTTTGTCTGTATCAGCGGGCTTAAATTTGGGAAAGGAAGGACCAATGGTACATATAGCATGTTGTATAGGCAATATTTTTTCATACTTATTTCCCAAATATGGAAGAAATGAGGCAAAAAAGAGAGAAATTTTATCAGCTGCCGCTGCTGCTGGTGTTTCTGTAGCATTTGGAGCTCCAATAGGTGGAGTTTTGTTTAGTTTAGAGGAGGTAAACATTCTTTATATATTTTTTTCTGAATCTAAAATGAAAATTAGACATGAATATTGGTTAGTTTAGGGAGTGATATCTCTTTGTTTCAGGTCAGTTACTATTTTCCACTAAAAACACTATGGAGATCATTTTTCTGTGCCCTGATTGCTGCATTCGTTTTACGGTCAATTAACCCATTTGGAAATGAGCATTCTGTCTTGTTCTATGTTGAGTATAATAAACCTTGGATATTCTTTGAATTAATTCCTTTCGTGATGCTGGGAATAATTGGAGTAAGTATTTAAATGATTGCTTGTAAAATATTAGAAAGCCAGTCTAGTGCAGTGATAATTGTTACAATTTTCAGGGAGTGATTGGTTCACTCTTCATCAGGGCTAATCTTGCTTGGTGTCGTTATCGGAAAACTTCAAAACTTGGTCAATACCCGGTTACTGAAGTGTTGGCTGTTACTGTTATAACAGCAATAATTGCTTACCCTAATCGGTACACGAGGATGAGCACAAGTCAATTGATTTATTTACTTTTCAGGCAGTGCGGTGTCTCGAATGCTGATTTAATATGGTTTGTCTTGAATCTTTCGCATAATAATATAATATATTATTTATATTATTCAGTAGTAAACTAGGTGATTTCTAAGGGTTTTAAAACTAATTTGCATGTATTTATCTTTGTCAACAGTGACTATAATCGAAATTCAACGATTGTCAATTCTGGAATCGATGTAGCTGGAGCTGATGCAGGAGTGTATCATGCAGTGTGGTTACTGGTAATAGCACTATTCCTAAAGTTCATCTTGACAATATTTACTTTCGGCATGAAAGTTCCTTGTGGATTATTTATTCCATCTCTTTGCTTTGGAGCAATAATTGGACGCATCGTTGGTATCGGCATGGAGCAACTTGCTTATAATTACCCCCACATTTGGATGTTTAGTGAAGAGTGTTCTACTGGTGTGAATTGCATTACACCAGGATTATATGCCATGGTTGGAGCTGCTGCAGTTTTAGGAGGAGTGACAAGAATGACTGTTTCATTGGTTGTTGTTATGTTTGAACTGACTGGAGGTGTGAGGTATATTGTGCCACTGATGGCAGCTGCAATGGCAAGTAAATGGGTTGGCGATGCACTTGGCAAGCAGGGCATTTATGACGCTCACATTGGACTTAACGGTTATCCGTTTTTAGATAGCAAAGATGAATTTCAGCACACTACTCTAGCTGCTGATGTTATGCAGCCCAAGTGAGTTCTGTTTAAGTTATTACTTTTGTTAAGATAACTTGATTATTTCCATTATATGCTGCAATAATATTACTATTTTAGGCGTAATGAAGCGTTACACGTACTTACACAGGATTCAATGACAGTAGAAGATGTGGAAACTTTACTCAAAGAAACTGAACACAATGGCTTCCCTGTAATAGTTTCTAAAGAATCACAATATTTAGTCGGTTTTGTTTTGAGAAGAGATCTAAATTTAGCTATTGCGAATGCAAAACGAATGATGGAAGGCATCACACGACAATCACTTGTTATTTTCACTAGTGGAAGCAATATTCAATCTCATGGTATGCCACCACCTCTAAAACTAAAAAAAATTCTTGACATGGCTCCTATTACTATTACGGATCAAACCCCAATGGAGGCTGTTGTCGATATGTTTAGAAAACTGGGATTACGTCAAACACTTGTTACACATAACGGGTAAAATTTTACAATCATCAATAAAGTTTCAGATCATCAGATTCTCTATTTATCAACTTACTTCATTGTTTCATTTATTTCTTTTACTTCTTTTTGCAGACGTCTACTGGGAGTTATTACAAAAAAAGATGTCCTCAGGCATGTGAAGCAGTTGGACAATGAAGATCCCAATTCTGTATTATTTAATTAATTAGTGAAATTTTTTATTTTATATTTTAAGGCTAAGAAGAACACTAAGTAATGGTTATAATTAAATTCTATTATTAAAATTAATTACGTGAAAAGGAAAATGTTTTACAATAAGCTCATATAAAACAGAAACCAAAAAAGGATACTCAGACGAATTGAGTCTAGTATAAGGCCGTCTAAACTAAATAATTTATAATCGAATCAAGAAATATCAAATAGTTTTTATATTGGGAGAAAGATAGCACCAATGGATTAATTTTAAGAATAAATTATTACACTTTTTTAAAACAAAAATAATAATAATAATAATAATTGAAAAACTCGTCCAAACTGTGGATATAAATAAAGCATACGTGAATACAGCATATAAAAAAATTTAAGCTAAATATTCATTTATCGACATATACTCGCCGAAGGCGAGTCATGCAAATCGCACGAATTTAATCACGTTTATGCACGTGAGACATACAAAATCTTTTTGCAATAAGAAGCTTTAAAATGAAATAAAACAAGGAAGGACAAACAAAAGTATTAATTATTAATAGGGAACAAATATGCAAAATAATGAGTGTCAAGTTAAAACTATAATTGACTTTCAAAACTCGAGAACTCTAGCTGTCCAATATTTTTCCCTGTAGAAATGTGAACGATTTAAATAACCCAGACAGCACGTAAGATTGCTACAATACTGCCGTGCAAGCTTGCAGTAAGATTAGGATATCCCACCTATGCAAGCTTGGCCAACAAGGTTGCTGTAATGTTATCGCAAGCTTGCCATGCAAGTTTACAAATTTTGTTTTGTATAGCACTATGCCTTTGAAGTTAAAAAAATGTACTGCGCAGTCATAGATCGTTTTGTTTAAAACTGCCCATTGTGCCAAATTTTTCCATAAAAACAATATCTGCAAACTTGCATTGCAACTTTGCGGTAAGGTTGCAGCAACCTTGCTGGGCAAGCTTGCATAAGTGGGACATCCTAATCTTACTGCAATATTGCTGCAAGCTTGAACGGCATCATTGCGGCAATCTTACGTGCTGCCTGGGAAAAGGAATATTTTCAAATCAACAAAATTTTGAATTTTTCATCCACCAAGATGTTTTAAATACATATGCAATTTTTTTTTTAAGAATGTATAAGTTTTTATAATAATGAAAAGAACTGCAAGAAATTTGTAATATTAAAAATTTATTACGTTTTTATGAAGAGAAAATTGATCCATTGATGCTTATTCTCCCCTCGAAAATAATTCTTATGTTTTGAAATAGTCGTGTCGCAAATTTAAGTAACCAGATCATTTTCATATTAGAAGTCTAATTATTATCGTAAATAGTAAAAACTTATACATATATCTATACGTAAGAATTATTTTATTATATATGAATGTCTGAAAAAAATTGACCCGAAAGTGTTTTCAAAATAAATATTATTATTATTATTATTATTATTATTATTATTATATTGTATTTTATTTTTCAGTTTCATTATACGCATTAATCTCAGTTTGTACATTGAAAGAATAGTGAACATAGTTAATTTATGAATATACATATTTGCTGGTGATTCAATAAATTTTAGACAAAATATTTAGTATGGATTTCTTTGATAATTTAAGATACTATAAATGTATCATAAGCGAGTTAATGAAATAAAGTGTTTCCCTTTTTGTTTTTAAAAAAGGTAATTTATTCTTGGCGTTGAAAACTATTAGTTTCATTTTATGTTTATTTTAACCAAGTTATGATAAAAATTGTGCCATAACTATTGTTACTGTATACTATATGGTACCTATGATAATCAATTACCTTCTAGATTCAAACAATTAATAGTATATCCAACTGTAATTTCCAAGTTGTTTTTTATATTTCCTATACAGTATCATTTAATATTTTAAGTTTAAATTAAATTTAATTCTTTTCACTAAAAGGTTTTTTCATTTTATAATAAAAAGATTTAGAAAATTAAGTCATTAGAATCTAGTTCTTTAAAATTGGTACTTCATCACGAAAACATGTAAATTTTGTGCTTTAGCATCATTGTTAAAGAAAAAATTAATGCAAATGCCAAGAGAAAGAAATCTATCGCATTTATTAAGCACCCCTCTTTATACACTTTTACAAATAGTTAGATTGTAAACGTCATTCACACAACAATGACTATGGAGTCATCTCATTATTCTTGCTGTACGCGGTATAAGATTTCACCGCTCTGTTATAATGTGTCACCAAATCATCCTTTCTACTCTATAATCTGCAATAATTACGTACTCTGCTATTTTCCAGGTAATAATTCTTTCATATATACTGTATCTATTTACATGCTAAAATTCAAGCCCTACTCAGAGAAAAATATACTTGATCTTATGCAATATATTATTAAAATCGGTCCTGCAGAATCGTAATGAACTTGAGTCAGGAACAAGAACACATTTTTTTAAAAACAGTTTGGAACCATATTTTCGAAAAAGTTGATTTTAAATGAAGAATATAATAATTCTATAGGACAAACTCCAGATTAAATTTATTTCTTCTACACATATTTAAAATGGGTATTTGAGAGGATTTCTAAAGATAAATTAAAGCTCATAGATTGAACACGATTGAGCTGGAGACGATACCAAGAAAAAGCGAAAAACGACTCAATGATAAGATTGCCGATTTGACGTCATAAATTTAAGATTTTATATATTTTAATTTTTAATTACAAAACCTCTCTATACAAATAAATGAGCAATCATATTTTGTCCGTAAAATTTTCTCAATGATACTTTAAGATCGAGACTAGGTGGAACCGTCAATTGTAACATGCAATAACTCGTTAGACACACCAACTTTTTATTTTCTACTTATATAGTATTGGTCAGACAGTGTATTAGTTTACGTGCTTCGTCTGACTCGCACTGTAAGTAGAAAACAGAAATTCTTGCACCTATATCCCAAGTCGAAATTAAAAGTCTCTTTTAGTTCTCACAAATTCTCTAAATAATACTCAATACGTTCTCTGAATTTGTTTCTTAATACTGCGATTATAGGTGCTGTTTAAGTCTCGCAAATCCTTATTTAGTTCTCAAAACATGCAGAAACGGATAAATTTACGGACCCTTGGAGCACCTAATGATAGGACATGGTTTTATATAAAAAAGTTATAATTTGTAACTTATTATTGTTAAAACAAATATATTTTTCGTGTCTTTGGCAGCAAATGTCTTAATTTAAGACATCATGTTTTTGTACTAGCGTGATATTGATCAAGCGATCAAATTAAAAGTGTCCTTATATACACTTGTTAGATTAGATTCTCATCATAATCTTTTAATAAAACATTTTAAAGCTTTTCTTGATTTTACAGTTGCATCACTTTATAGCTGTATAATATGATGATGAGGGTCTGATTTAATTTGCTTGTGCTTCTGACTGCCAATCAGATAATTACAATCACCGAAAAGCTGTTATTATTGCTAAACAGGAGAAAACTATACCCCGGCTCCAACAAAAAATTATACACTGATGGAAAATATAAGCAACGGTAGCTTGCGAATTAAGCAGAAACAACAGTTTAACCGGATAGATGCTAAGTTAATTTTGGGATGTTAAACAAACCAACTTGTGTTATTCGTAAGTTAACGTAGCTTCTATCCGGTTAAACTGTTGTTTCTGCTTAATTCGCAAGCTACCGTTGCTTATATTTTTCCTCAGTGTCTTATTATTTATAAAGTTAAAAAAGCTCAAAATCTTCTAGTTTTTGATTTGTATTACAACATGTTTATGTTTTGATATCATGCGTACATTTGTTACTGTTACATCATGCAATTTTACCAGAATCATAGCTCTATATATATATAGCTCATTTTCAGCAGAACTGCTTCCATCTTACCTTCTAGGCTAATCATTTAATTTATATTTAAAAAGTTGCTATGTATACATATATAAATGCGCGCTCGTATTGTACTCTCTTAAACTGAATCAGTGAAATTTCACTAGTTACCAGCCAGAAGTCGGTCACTGGGAATCAGTGGTTTTTAACTGAAAAATCAGTCAAATTTCACTGGTTCTCAGTGGAATTTCACTGAGAATTACTGAAATTTGACTGGAAACCAGTCAACTCTGTCGATAAAACAGAGTTGACTGATTTCAAACAGTGAGATTTTCACTGAGAATCAGTGAAATCCCACTGATTTTTCAGTGAAAATTCACTGATTTATGTACCTCTGAAGATGAATTCCTTGAAGTAACAGTAATAGAAAAAGATAACATTAAAGTACAAGTAATGTTATTAATAATAAGGTAATAAGTTACATTTGCACGTTTTTCACATATATGCATGTGTATAGTATAACCATACAACGTATGTAAAGGTGATATTTTTAAATAAGAAATTTGATCGGAATGTGAGGTATTTTGAATGAAATATTGAATAACAATTAACAATGTTTGATTTCTAATGTACACACGTGCAAAGATGAACTAAAAAGAAAGCAATTGAAGATATATTGAAAAAAATGTAATAGTGGATGACTTGCTGTGGTGCTAGAATTCCTGATGTAGGGGTCTTGATGGGAAGGAGAATCTCTAACGGGGAGAGGGAGATAGTTAAGTAAGTGAAGTTGGTGAGTGGAGGGAGGCGTGCTCAATGGCCGCCTAGGCCTAGACTGGCTGGATCGCTCGTGCCCGGGGCGTGATCGGGGAGATCGAGTGAGATCGAGGACTCGAGGCGAGGACTGTGTGCAGGCAGGCAGTTACCGAGGAACCGTTGCCTTGACGACACGTATGTACGCATGCGCACGTGTTATTCACAATTGTTCAATTTCTTGACAATCAAGTTGCGCGCGTGCGCGCGCGCCACTTGAATCTGTTCGCCACCCCCGTTCTACAATTACCCCTTTTTTATTATCAACGTCCATCTATCTTCCTTTCTTCTTCTTCTTCTTCTTCTGTTTTAACTTGTATAGTTTTCTTTATTACTTTTAGGGCCAGATATCCTTTTTCTCACTTTTTGCTCTGTGCTTTTACCCCTTTGCACTCTAGCTACCAGCAAACCACCTCCTGTTAATCCTAAATGTTCTCCCCTCCTAAAGTCCTCAGCTATTGTTTGGCTCGTGGTGGCTCGCGCCACATTAGCGGGAGTCGGGAGCACGTTGATACTGTCATTGTTAACACCAGAATTGCTCCGACCTGTGCACCGTGCCCAAACAATGAAGATGAATGTCAAAAGGCAACATCAGTGAGATGTTTAATGTCCTCTGTTTTGTTGTTTTTTCTCAAGAGACATGACTGCCATGAGTTTGCCAGGAAACTTTTGGCCAATTTCTTGAAGAATAGCTTGTACAAACATCATGTACACCAACATCATGTTGGGAGGATCAGTCAAGTTCGTGGATAATTATTCTTCTTTTACAAGACTTGAGTCGGCTTATAATGGAGCATACCCGACCAGTGTCACTTGGAGAATTTTATTTACATCTTGAGTTGTTAAAAATATTATCAATGGTCCATTTTTATATTTGAAATGACCACGTGGATCTTGATAAAGACAGGAAATTATGGTGCTGCTGCTCATGATGCTACTTGTTTCGCACTGATCAACAGTTTATTGTATACATTTGTTGCACAAACATAATATGCAGTATTAAATGAATTCAAAGAAAAAGAAAAGAAAGAAATTAAACCCGGTTCTATCGCAGCCGGTTGCATTTGATGATAACGATTTACCTTTGTGAAAAGTGGTGAACAGTTTTGTGATTCTTTATTGTTAGTGAACAGTGTGCAATCACAAGCATGTTGCTATATATATATATATATGTATAAATAAATAAGTGTTTGCAAATGAATAATTTACTTAGAATTAATGTGCGCGGTGTTTGAAAAAGGACATTAATTGTGTGCTTGTGGAACGAAGGATCCTTTACAGTTACAGGGCGTACTACCGTTTGCCACGTTCCATCGCGAGGTTTTTACTACAATAATATAGATAAGAAGAGGAGAGAAGGATACGCTGGGCAGTGGCTGGCGAAATTGCTCTACCTCTAAATCAATTAACGGTAGTTAAAGAGCGAGTCATCGGCAAGAAGAATAGTGGAAACAAGTCAAGATGAAAGGAAAGTAGGAAGCAAAATTTGAAATGCAAGTCTAAAGACGAGAAGAAAAGTTAAAAAGATGTTTTTGTTGAAAGGATATAGAGGCATCAATTGCAGAGTTTAAAGCGAAAAATAAATAATTGATAAGAGAGAAGTAAAGGAAAGCGTAAAGAGTGTTGTTTTCTTGAAGGTGATTGGATGATTCGAGGGAGCATTTGTTTTGAAAGAGCATCTTTTTGGGACCAGACAGAGGGATTGCAACATTTTGATTATCCTGAAGAGACGGAAAGGTTTTACGACTCACCACCGCCTCCCTGCCCCCGCCGGATGGACGTAAGCGTGTGCTGTTTGCCCACTGCCGGCTCGGGGGCCCAACACCCTCAACATCCAGTGACTTTGCCCTCGGGAGGCCAACCTACAATACAAACGCCTTATCAGTATACCGATCAAATAGTTCCTGAAAGGGGTCATTCCGACGGTCTCACCGTCCTTAGTGCCGGTTCTGGACCGGACAACTGGCAGCACGCATCTTCAACGTCCACGGTTCCAAATGCAACATCCACAACGTCTACGACAACCAACACCACCACTTATATTGACTATTCATGGCTGCAGATGCAGGTATAGCTCTTTTTCCATAATACCTAATCATTATTTTGTCTCGTCTTTATTAGATTCATTTTTGCAGTAATTTGCCATTATATAAATCTGTTTTATTTATAAAAGAAGAAAATACATATTTCTCGTGACATTAAGTCATTTTAAACGTCAATGTCTACATTTGCTCGCCTTCTCCATATGACAGGACACTTTCACTGTTTCTCTTTTCAAACAATAAAGCATTAGTTTTGTAAACCTGCGTCAGCTTGATAAATTTATTCAATATTACAATCTAAAATTCGACATTGATATCAATACTCAAGTATATTAATATAGTAATAGTTTACACCTATATTCGAGTAACAACATTTATGATGAGACAGAAAAGTAGTTGACTACACTGCAAAAAATGGTGTCTTAAAAGTGGGACAAAAGTGTCTTATTTGGTCAAAAACGTCTTAAATTAAGACATTTTTTGTGTCTTAGTCACCAATAAGTCCTTTGTATATAGACCAATTGATTTCTTATATTGATTATAAATATTTTCACATATTTATTTCAAAGTAAAATTTGCCATTCTTAAAAATTACATTAGAAACAAAAAATTGTAACACATGAATAAGAAAAATGTTTTATATTCAAGTAAATAAAAATTATTCCCAAATGTTTACAAGCTTTTAGCATTAAATCATAAATGTGTATATCTAATAATATAATTTCTCTGTATACGGAAAAAATGCATAAAATGCGCTTACCTCGAATATAAATAATGATCCAGGAAATTATGAATATTAAAAATCACGATATGCACAAACAATCAAAGCGAGCAAGCAGAAACCTCAAGTCCATAACAAGTTTCTTATGAAACCATCTGTTCATTTTGCTGTATTTTTTTATTTCTGGAATCTATATAAATCATTATTGATAAATCTTTTTTCTTTAATGATTTATTGTAAAAAGTAATGTTACTTTTAAAAAATGTAAAACATAAATTAGAATAATAATTTACAAAATTTAAATATTAAAATTTCATATTTTTTAATGTTGATTTTTTATTTTTCAATCTTTTAAGATTATCAAGTGCAAATAAAGAGACCCAAGCTTAAACTACTTGTGTACTCTCTAAATCTAAATCAGCGAAATTCAGATTATCCAAATTTTATCAGTTACAATCCAGATTGTACACGAGAAAACATATGAAAAACTCTTGTAAAATCTGGAATGGTACCCATTAATAGTATAATGAAGATTTGTACTCTGAGAGAAACTGATGGTTCAAATTTGATGATAAAAAGATGATGTTACACGAGTACCATCATTATACTACTAGGTACCATCAAAAATGTTACCTTGCACAATCTAGATGTTACCCTCTACAATTAAGATTGTAATTGATACAGTCTACAGATTATACGTATCCACATTTATAACATTTTATTATTCATTTGTTTGAATCAATTTTTTATTAAAAAATGTTATATTATTATTAATAATATTATTATTATTATTATTATTATCATTATTATTATTATTATTATTATTTGCTGCATAGCAATACTTCATTAATTTATATATTGACAGTTGTTTCTTAATTCTAATTAAATAATTTTATTTGAAGAATATTTCAATTTAATTAAATATCAATTTCTGTTGGTCAATTGGTCAATATGTATATATAGTTATATGTCATATATTTGATGAAAGAAGAAAGCAAGGCGTTATAAATCTACTTAAAATATTTGCTTAAAATCGGTCTAAAAAGTACACATATTAAATTCATTTTATATATTATGCATAACATATACATATATAGTAACATATATGTATTGCAATAAGGGAAGGAAGTTTACGATTATTGTATCCGGGATAAATTAAAGGGCGACCATTGTCCACTATAGGTGAATCGTTTCCACGGTTCAGCAATTTTCGTAGGGTGGTGTGACCCTTTGCTTTTTTATACTGTCCGCCGTGTAAACAGGGGAAGTCAAGAAATTACATATATTATAGCGAAAAACTTATTTCTCTTAAGTAGTCTTTTTCTAAAACTTACAACCTCTTTTAAGACAGAGTTTACAGTGTGAATAATTCAGTTTTAACCAGTCAATAATAACACAGTTTTCTTGAAAGTATCAACTTGATACCAAAAGGTATCACAAAATTTTCATCAACTTGATATTTTTGATATCAATTTGATACTTTTAAGCAAAATGTGAAATAATTTAGAAGATGGCCTATTCTGATTTAAAGGTTTTTTAATTAAATTAGTTGACTTTTAGGTTGGGATTTCAACCACTTTTTATAGTGTTGAATTATAAATTATATATACTTTTATGACGTATATACTTAAACACTCATAGATGTACCTAATCTGAGTCAGTACTTATTCAAATTTATGGTAAGAACTTTAACAGCTAAAACTTATTTAACTAATAATTCAATTAGTTAAATTCTATTGACAATAGTTCCCTTGAAAATTACACGGAAAGAAAATTCTGCACAGAAAAAAAGGAATGGTTCCCGGGTAGAAATTGCCACATTATGGCCCAAGTCACGAATGAAATGCCCTGCCCGATCGGGGCCAGACTTGGAAAAAAAAATCCTGATGTGGCCCCGATAGGGCAGGGTGTTTCATTCCTGAATTGGCCATGTCATATCTGGGCCCGATCAGCGCCATGACAAAATTTCTACACGGGCATACACTGAAAAAAATAAATAGCTGATTCAGACAACGTATGGCAGTTCCACCAATACGTGTACCTAACCTAGTCACAATTATGACTAGATTAGGTTCATGTATTGGTGGAACTGCCATACGTTGTCTGAATCAGCTATTTATTTTTTTCAGTGTACCATTTTTTTCAGTGTGGTAAAAATTTATATGCTGTTCATTATAAAAGTGTCATAATCTCACAGTCAGGCAAAATTCATCGTGCTATCTTACAATTTTGATCAGATTTCTCATAAAAATTGTGAGAAATATGGTAAAAATTGTGACATCTGTAAAATTTTCCTGACTAGACATTATGACACTTTTATAGTGAACAGCACGGAAATTTTTTACAGAATTTTCTTTGCGTGTAGTTTTAAAGAAATAACTGGTTTTCAAAGTAATTCCATACTGATTTTCAATTAAATTTATAACTAAAGAAATTAATAGCTCCGTTTTAGCTGTATAAAAAATAGTAGATTTTATATAACTCAAAACACACTTTAAATCTGAATCTGTACTCTCTTAATTAGCATTCTAAATCTGAATCAGTCAAATATCACTGAAGTTCAGTGATATTTCATTGATTGTCAGTGGAATTTGACTGATAAATCAGTCAATCTACTGTATCAACTCCTGGTAAACTCCTTTCACTGATTTGTCAGTCAAATTCTACTGACAATCAATGAAATTTAGCTGGTTGTCAGTTAAAAATATCACTGAATGACCAAGTGGCTTAGTTTTCTTTATTTCATCACACAGAAAAAAATAAGTGTTCGATTTGATGCAAATAGTTTTAGAAAAGTACTTGCATTCGTGTTAAAACCAGAAATGAACTGAAAATCAATAAAAAGTGAACAAATGAACCAGAAGTTGATTATTAGAACCCGAAAATCGCTGTTAAAACTATGCAGAAAATCGAGTAGTTTTGACCGTTATTGGGTTAAAACAACACCATAAGGATACAAATTGATGCAGCTTATTTTGACACGGATATTAGGGTTAAAACTACACTTATTTTTTTCTGTGAACTGATGATTATATGTAAACGTGGTATTTGGCTAAATTTAATCAGCAGAAATTTGCAGGTGCTATATTAGCAGTGTTTCGGTTACTTTCAACCGACCCATTTTCTCAGTGTATTGTTACTTGCCTAGGTTTTTA